>PVHP010001173.1:0-113027 GCA_004024765.1 Zapus hudsonius
ATTATTAAAGTCATCCTCCAATGACATTACCTTCTGATGAGCATTAACATGGGACACAAGTATCCTTATATCTTTTGCCCACTCAAAGAGGTCTATCCACATAGTTCTCCCCCAAATGTCTTTCTCTCCAATTTTCCAATTGTGCTCTTTCCAAGTCCCAGACCATCCAGCCAAACCATTGGCTACAGCCCATGAATCAATCGCACATCTGGCCACTTTTCCTTCCAAGCAAAATAAATGCACAACCATGTGCACTGCCCGAAGTTCTGCCCATTGTGAAGACTTCCCTTCACCACAGTCCTTCAGGGTTGTTCCAGAAACAGGCTGTAATGCTGCAGCTGTCCACTTCTGGGAGGTACCAGCATAACGTGCTGAGCCATCTGTGAACCATGCCTTAGTCCTCTCCTCCTCAGTCAGTTGATCATATGGCAAACTATCACGTGAGGTCACTCCTGAGTCAAGGACATATGCAAGTGACCTGAAAGAGCTCCACAGTGGTTCTCCCTCATGAAGCCCAGACAGTCAGTACTTGGTCATAGCATCCTGAGATCCTATGGCAGAGAACCCAGCTGGGCTCCACCCAGTTTCCTGACTCAACAGAAATTGAGACCACACATACCTGTCTTAAGAATTTTTTATTATTAATAAGTAGAAACTCTGTGTATAGGTCTGTGTTGGTACCCCCATTTCCCTCCTTCCTGCCCCTATTCCACTGAGGACCCTCCCCAAAGGGATTTCCAGAATGGGATGGAGAGCTATGAGTTGTGCAAGCAGCTGTCTTAAGATTTTAATACGAAAACTTGGTTTATTGATATCATAACAAATCAGCAAATCAGTCACATGCTGAAGAATACCTATAAATATTTACCATTTTCTCCTTGAAAATTTCTCTGACCATTTTCATCTATGCTACAAATCTTTCCTGCTTGTCCTGCTACTGTCCTGGCCTGGAGGCTAGCCGACTCTTTCATGGTCCTCTCACTGGCCCTGTGCCTGGGGCTCCAGGCTCTGGTGTTGTGACCTCACTATCCTCTGGCAAGCAAAGGCAGCATCGTTGTGAGTTCTGCTTTTATTGACAGTTTTATATATGCACACAGCATATTTTGATCAGTCGCCTCCCATCACCCTGTCTTGTTCCACCACCTCAGTCCCTTCCAGTGAACCCCTTTCTCCCTCCAACCAGTGCCTCCTCTATTTCCATGTCCATTCTCCTTCATTGTCAATTGCTGTATAGGCAACTGAAGTTACGGATATGGATACTATAGACATCACATATCCGGAATACACCATTCCAAAGTCACTCCTCCCTATCCTCTGGTTCGAATATTAATGAACTAGATCATTATCTGAAGTACACGAACGGTAATATTCCCCCGTTCAACCTATCTGGAAATTTGGCACCTGGCCTCATGAGGACACACTTTGTTTCTGCTGGTCACTGGTTTCATTTCATTGTTTCATTTCTCTGCTTTTCAGCCAGAGGAAATAACTTTTTAAAACACTTTTCTTTGTACCTGTGGTTTGAATGAGAAATGTCCCTGTTGCAGTCAGCTTTCTAGTTGCTGAGCAGAAAGAACCCAAGCAAAAGCGGCTTGTAGTGGAATGGGTTTATTTGGCTTACAGACTCAAGGGGAGACTCCATCCTGGCAGGGAAAACGATGGCATGAGCAGAGGGCTGGACATCACCTCTGCCACAGCACTGCAAACAGCGGCAGGAAGGTGTGCCAAATACTGGCAAGGGGAAGCTGGCTTATAACCCCATAAGCCCGCCCCTGACAACACAGCTTCATCAAGGTTGTAAAACCCAAACTGCCATCAGCTGAGGCTCAATCAACCAGAACACATTCATTTGTTTTTGGGGACACCTGGATCAAACCATGGCAGTCCCCCATAGATTCATGTGTTTGAATATTTAATCCCCAGCTAAGGTGTAGTTTAAGAAGGTTGGGGAACCTTTAGGAACTGAAGCATTGCTGTAGGCAGTATGTCACCGAGGGAGGGCCTGTAGGTTTAGGGGCAAGCCAGCTTCCTGTTCTCTCTACTTCCTCCCAGCTGCTGAAAAGCCAGCTTCCAGTTCCAGTCATTCTTTGCCTGTCACCATGGACCCTATCCTTTGGAACTATACGCCAACATAAACCTCTCCTTGCCCAAGCTGCTTCTAGTCAGTATTTTGCCCCTGTAATGAGAAGGTGGCTAATACAATGCCCATCGGCATGATCCAGGAAGAAGAGATAGAAATTTCTCACGCAGAGTGAACTTCCAGATTGGAGAGAATGCCATTAAAAGAGGAGGCGTTTCTTCCTCTCAGCTCATAACGATTACTGCTGTGAATGTGCGTTTTCTCTATTTATAATGACATTTTCATGATGATCATCTACTACTCTAAACTCCACTTTGTACTTAGTATGACCGTACCATTTCTTCCTTGGGATAAGCAGAGTAGTTACCACCAGATACTAAATATTATAACATGATCCCTGATCGATCTCTTCCCTTGCATCTCTTCTCCAGTCTTTGACAAATCACTTTTCTACTCTATCTGATGCAAAAATTTGTTGTTTCTTCAACTGTTAGTCTCAGGAGAGACACAATACTCATGCTTTTTCAGACAGAATGTGTTATGACTTAATGTTTGTTACTAATTTGTTTTTAAGTATTGTATTACCTATGTCTGTCCTAAAGCAAGTAGATAACTCAATTTAATGGATGAGATGCATTAACATAATTGCCTGTGCATGCTTTAGATTTTTCACTCAGGAACTGACTTTAAGGCAACTATTCAAAATAAAATGACATTAAAAGAGAGAATTAATCAAAATGGAATTTTTTTGTTGTTCAAGAGAAAGTCTATTTGTAAGAACATAATCTGGGGACAGGGAAGAGGGAAATCAGGGAATTGGGGACATCAACACATTATTTGCTCAATAAGTGTATCTAATTATGGATAATAATTAAAAATAATAAATAAATAATATAATTTGTGGTCACTGATTTTATTATCTGATATATATAAAATGTCCAGAATTGGAGGGTCTGGGGAGATAGAAAGTTCCTTAGTGTCCATGTGGGGTAGAGGGGAAATGAAAATGGGTTGGTCCAACATAAGGTGTTTTCTGAGTGAGGAGAATGTTCTGGAATTGGATGTGGTCATGCCTGCACATCTCTGAAAGTCTAGACCCATTGGACTGTAACAGGGTGAGTTTTATGATATGTGAATTTTATCTTCATAAAATGAACATTTGTGTGGTCAGCTCTTGTGGTCCATACTCTGTTCAACAGTGTCCCTGAGAACTAAGCAAAGCCTAGAGAAGAAATGAATCCAAGTTCAGCCTCAAGGAGCAGACAAGACACAGTGTCTCAGCAGAGTGTAGGTTCTTCATTTAACTGAGAGAAAATCATAAACATAGCAAAGGAGTAAAACCACATAAAATCACGAGTAGTCAAGTGTTGACTCAGAGACGCACATAGGATTAGCACCTAAGTAAACCTACCAATTCTAGATTAAAGAGGAAGCTGTGTACTTTGGGATTTTCAGTAATTTAAGAAACTCTGCCAATGACTGAAAAAAAGAATTCATCTAAAATTAGCTTCTCCCTACAGAACTTGAATACATTATAAAATAAAATAAAAATAGTCTTTCATGCAGTAAGTCAAATTGTATTTCTTTTTGCACACACATATACTCTCTCTCTCTTTTTAAAATCCATCAGACAATGAAGTATATATTAAGGTCTGGGATTCAGAGTTACAAAAAACTGATAGCTATAGATTATGATAAAATTCCAGTTCTCCTTGCAGCTTATAAAAAGTGCTGAACTAAAATATATTTAACACAAGACAACAGGTGCAGCCAATCCAGCAAGAGCCTTAACAGTTTATGTTTCAAAAGGAGCTGGTTTCATTTCAGTAACTCGATCTTAATGTGTGAATGTTTACAGATATATTTTAAGCCTTATTTAAATGCAAGTGAACAGGGAACTAGAAATATCTTTCTAGTAGTAGAAGAACATCAATGTTTAAACTGCCTCTTTTCAAATTAAGAAATGTAATTAATATTTGAAGTGCCTGACTTGTTATAGTTCTGAAATATGAGAATTGTGCAATTATTAAATACTGGATTCCAAATTGAAAACCAAGATATATTTTCTGTCAACATGCAAACAAGCATGCTGCGTCTTCTTGGGCTCTCCTGCAGAGTCTGAGGAGAGCACAGTGAGCACACAGCTCTAGGTTTGTTCGCCTGTGTCCACCAGCAGCCGCTCCTGACCTGATGACCAGGTGTCCCTCGCTGCTCTCCACACCATTAGGTAACTGGATTCAAAACACCCTACAATTACATATGAATTCTTGTTAAAGAACAGGCCAAAGTAAATGTCCAAAAGATATTTCAATAGAAGCTAGTGAAATTATGCAATTCTGAAAATAAGTGAGTTGTGTAATTAATTTGGCATTAAGGTCTCATTAATTTTTATTAGTGTATACGTGTACAAAGTGACGGGTTTCATAATTACATTTTTCTTCAAGAATATCATGTTTCTTAATACCCTGCTCCCCCCCCCCCCCCCCCTTTTCCCCCCCCCCCCCCCCCCCCCGCCATTCCCAAAGACTCCATGTTCTATTTTCATGTATCCTGCAAGATTCCATGTGTAAGATAGACATATGATATATATCTTTCTGGGTCTGACTTATCTGCTTTAATTTGATGATTTCCAATTCCATCCTTTTTCCTACAAATGGCATAATTTATTTCTTCTTTTGGCTGAGCAGAACTCCATTGTGTATGCATATTTGCTTTATCTGTCATCGGTTGGTGGACACCCAGGCTGATTTCATGACTTGGTGATTGTGAATGGAGTTGGAATATACATGGTGGAGCAGGTGTCTCTGTAGTGCACAGTTTCAGATTCCTTTGGATATATATCTTCCTAGCAGTGGTATAGCTGTGTCATATGCTAGGACTATTTTGAATTTTCTGAGGACCCTCCATACTGATTTCAAAACTGGTTGCACTAGTTTATATTTTACTAACAAAATACAAAGGTTTCTTCTCTCACACCCTCCCCTTGCTTCCTTTAATTTTCATCTTCCTGATGTCTAAGAATATAAAGCAGTATTTCTGGGATATTCTGGCCATCTGTACTTCATCTTTTCAGAGATATATGTTCATTTAATTTTCCATTTAAGATTTGAATAATTTGGTTTTTTGTGTTTAATCTTTTGATGTTTTAATGTACTTTTTTTTTTTTTTGGTTCTTCCAGGTAGGGTCTCACTCTAGCCCAGGCTGACCTGGAATTCACTATGTAGTCTCAGGGTGGCCTTGAACTCATGGTGGTCCTCCTACCTCTGCCTCCCAAGTGTTGGGATCTTGTGAAGGTGTCCCCATTTCCCTCCTCTTTGTCCCCTACCCACTGGGGTCCTTTGTTGGTGCGCATACTGGATCTGTTCATAGGTTACGGGGGTATGAACTGCACTGAGGCAACCAGTTTTTCTTTCTCTTTTTTTTCTTCCCCTTTGTGTAGTGTTGCTGAGGGGGCTCCTTTTCTCTGTATTTAATGGTTTTGGGGTGCTTCATGGTTGCCAAAACTCATGGCTACTCATACTTTTCTGGAATTTGATGACAAGATTGAGGAAAAGAAAAAGCTACTTTCAAAGACTTTCTGATATGACTTCAACTTAATCTGTTTTTTAAAAATCTTTTTACCACCCTGGTTGCCACCTCTGTTTATGTCCTTGGGAAATCAGCAGAAATCAAAACTCCTCTTTATGGTTGGTCATTGTGCCATTCCAACTTTTAGAGCTAATGAATAAAATAACTTTCTATTCATTCAAAATGGATGGTTAACTCTGTTACAGATCATTCGGGTTGCAGAAACTAAGGTGGACATGGGTTTGTAACCATTTCTAGCTGCATGTCAATAGCAGTCTTGTTTTGAGGTTCAGTTATTCCGCTATCTGGTTGAGCCTTAGCATTATATGTCAGATGAGCTACAAGTGACTATGGGCACTGTGGCTTTGGAAGAAACTCCCAAAGCAAATCCAGTCACCAAATATGTTTATCACTTGTTAACCGAAGGCTACTGCCTACAACTCCAGGATCAGTATGAGTCGAAGGGAAGATGGAAGGGCAAAGCTGGTGAGCCCCATCTGTCTCATGTCAGCCTCTGATACTCATCCCTCTTCTGGCTCATAACTCCTCCATGAAGTTCACAGATGGCCAAGTCTAAGTGCAAGGGGAAGACAGAGGACAAGAGAGCTGACGTATTTTGATCATTCAAGGTGCAGTGTCTGCCCCTCAGCTAATATCATTCAGGAATTAAAGAAAAAGGTACTTTCAATAATGCATGCTTTTAGGCACTATGCACTCTTCTTGAAAACAACACAGTTGATGATGAAATCAGCCATCTAAGAGATGAATGAAGACACAAGGGGAAAGCATGAACGCTGAGCAGGGAGTGATGTTCACCCATAAATGTACAGAGTGGAAAATAAACACCACACACAACACACCAACAACTCGGTCTAGATGCAGAAAGGAAAAGCGGTGGATGAGGAATGTTCTAAAATTCTCATCCTTCACGGGCGAGAATCAATAGAATCACCCAAAGTGAAGAACAGAAATTTGGGAGCATAAACATATCCTTTAGAAAAATAATTATAATAACATAAGTATATCACTGATGGAGGAAAAATTAGAAAAGAGGAGAAAGGACAATTTATAATGCTGTCATTTCCTCATCTAGAAGCTAATGGAAAACAGAGATGAATGACTTTTTTTCTTACCATTATTCAGTGATGTCTACATTGGTAACATTGAAAAGGAATATTTTAAGAGAAAATAAACCTAGATTATTATTATTAACAACACATGCACACGCACTGCCCATAGCCCATAGGGGACAAGAGACAGGAGATGTCTCAATGAAGGTCTAGCAGGAACTTCGAAATCAAGCTGCTAATGGACAGTGGGTGAAAAGACACTTGCCTGCCACGATCTCAACATTAAATGACCACAGAATTCATATTCCAAACTGGATACCATCACAGGGAAAGTCACACTAGTTATGATTGTGCTGAAGCCAAGACTTGGGGTTCATAACTACTCTAGATGGAAGGACACGAAAGTTCCCTGACAATTTATAACCATAACCCTATTTTTAAGCCAGTCTTCAACCTTACTTTCCAATTACCTACAAGTCTTTGGAACACTTGTGCAAACAATCTTGTCTCAGGGAGGTAGTAGCCCCTCACAGCTGATAAAGCAAATGACATTCCTCTTTGGAAAAATACAACTTTAGAACAGGCCCAAACCTGAACCCCGTCCATCCCTATAATTCCAGCTAATAGGCAGGATGTGCTGAGAAGACCCAACCTCAAAAATAAATGAATGAATGAATAAGTAAACAGCCCAAGAGAATTTTCTTTAAAAAATGAATATGAGTTTCTTTGCAAATACAGAAAAAGCTTAAAGAATAAAACACATTTCAAATGAAAATGACAGGAAAATCTTATTCAAACAATTAAAATAATTTTACAGTAAGCAAGATGAATAAATAAACATGAACGAGTCAATTATCAGCCCAGAAACTGTATAACTAACACATGTTTACACACTGGTCATTTGCACTGTGACAATGAATTAATTAAACCAAAATAAATATGAAACCAAACCAAGTAAAAACAGAAATGAAAAGTTTTATGTAATTATATAGTAAACTCTTAAGTTAATAACATGAAAGCTGAATGCAATGATAATTATCTATAGAAAAACATATCATGTGATGTTGAACCCAAAAAGCATTTAGAAACTAAAATAGGAATTTTAATTTTAACTTTAACAAGTGAGACAAACAGCTTTCCCTCGTTATAAATGATAGGTTATAGCATGTTAACCCCCCAAAAGGTAAAATTTATTTTATTTTTCACTGAGAACTTTAATACATGAACATACTGCAATTTGGTCATGTTCCTAACCTGTTGTCCCCCAACCCCTAAGGATGGTTCTGGCTCTGTTTGATGTCTCATTCCTTCTGGTCTCCATCCTCCAGGTCAAAATGTTGATGGACTCAGAACAGAGCAGATCTCGGGGGTGCCAGCATCCACTGAGGGTCATGAACACAATGGGCTCATGTCAGGAGGACAATATCACAGTGCACTCCCCATCATGTGGCTTTTACAATCTTTCCACCCCCTCTTCTGCAATGTTGCCTGAGCCTTGGAGGTCATGTTTGAAGTCCACTTTAGCACTTTAATGTTGAGCTATTAACACTCTTATTTTCTGCCTTGATGTCGCAGTCAGCCACACACCGCTGGGATGAATCTCCAAACCAGGCAAAGTTTATGGGAGGAAACCATTTATTCAAGCTACAGATCTAGGGGAAGTCCCATAAAAGTGAAAGAGGCTGGTCCTCTTTCATAGGTCGGAGCAGAGAGGAAAACCCATCACTAATACCACACACACAGAACAGGGAACAGGCAGGAGGTCCAAGGAGAGAATTTCTTTCCCTTTATATAGCCTTAGGGCGGGGTCTTGCAGTTCTATCCCAGACTTACTGGCTTCCTGAGTCTCTGGAATTTCCTTCCTGCACTGCCCACCCAGGAAAGGATGTTTACTTCTAGCTTCTTGGAACTTCTTTACATCCTGCCCCCTACTGAGAGGCTGCCTTCCTGTAAACATCCTCAGAGACCCACCCAAGATAATTAAAAAGATCAAGTTGACAACAAAACCTAACCATCACACTTGATGAGTGTTGTTTTCTTTTGAGGTAGGATCTCTCTCTATGCAGTCTTAGGCTAGCTTTGAACTCACAGTGATCCTCCTACCTCTGCTTCCTGAGTTCTGGGGTTAAAGGCATGCCCAGAAAGTTTTGAGTCTCCTCAGTGTGTACCACTATGTCCACAGACAAGCTTCTCTGGCCAGCAGTGAGAGAGACCAGTGCATGGATTCATTCTACCACTTCCTCTTGGATGTTCCCAGTCCTGGAGGATGAGATAGAGACGACTAGATACAATACTCCCAAGTATTCAAAGCCATCTATGAAAAGAAGGTTTTCTAACCAACAGTGAGATCAGCATTAATCAAGGGGCTTAAACATCCACATTTAGAAGACTGTAATTTAAACTCACGCAAGGCCCTTTCCTCACCAAATGGCACCTTTTTCATCTCTCTCTTCTCCACTATTGTGGTTTTGACTCAAAACAGCAAGCAATAACCATGTCCCAGCCTGACTGTTATGCGGTCATGAAATTTCTTCCACCATATACCTGAGTTTGATATCTTTGACTTTAGATACACTCACAGTTTTGGGCATAATGCAGCTGCATTCTCTCACAGAATATAAGCTCACTGGTCTCTAGCTCCTTTTTTAATAGTCAGTGTTCCCTTCAGAAACTCCGTGAGCTGGGCTTCCACTGTCTGCATTTCTCTTAGAATTTTGGTCTTCTGAACTCTCAACAGAATGGCCTCTGGAGCTCTGCACACAGCATCTGGGGCTTCTCCAGTCCATGTATGAAAAACCTTCCACACTCCTGCATGCCAGTTCCTGAGGCCGGAAGACCATATGGTCAGGCTGATCACAACTACAGCCCAAATCCTGGTTCTACTTTTCTGTATTACTTTCCTTGTTACAGTGATCGAATACCTGACAAAAAGTGATTTAAAGAAGTCAACATTTAGTTTTGCTCATGGTGTAAGGGGAGATGGTCCATCATGGCAGAAAAGTCATGGTTAAGTGTAGTGCAAGGTCACATGGGTCCAGTCAAGGACCGGAGAGCGACAACTCTGGTTCTTCCTGCTTTCTTTCTTCTTGTTACCTAGTCTTGGTTCTCATGCCAAGGGTTGGTGCTACCCTCATCCATCATAACCCTTCCCTCCTCAGTTAGCCCTATTTGGAAATGTCCTCAAAGATTCACCCAGTGGAGATTTTCCTAGATTGTAAACCTCATCAGGTTAACAATTAATAATTAATTCACACCTTTATTAGTATATAAACTCATAATTCAAGACATCTAAACACTTTAAAAATAAACTCTATTATAATGTATGTTCTGTGCAACACATTTATATTTGAGTAGCAAATAAATGTTGGTAGGTAGTATCTTTTGCAGAAATATTTCTTCAGTAAGAATAGTTTTACCACCCTTGCCTATTTTTGTATAGAAGCTCTGGTCTTTTTACTCACTTCTTTTTTTCTGCGCCATTGTAGTTTCTATCCGACCTTATGTAAGTACTTGCATAATATGGGAACTTTTGTAAAAATTTTGCATATCTCACATTTGTCAATAAATTTCACATATGTTTGAGTGGGGGGTGATCAAAAAATGTGGGTGATTCAGTCTCAAAGAGAGATTTTGAGTACTATTATAAGAATTTGAGTCATCGTGGGTCATGAAAGTTGATCTAGTTTTCACTGTACCCTCTTATAATTCTTTTAATTAAGCAGTTTAGCCAATGACTTAAATTTATTTGAATATATTTGTAGAAAAATTTATTGTATTATGAATTTTCAAGTATTTAAGCCATTTTTTAATAATATGCTCCTTTAAAACCCATTTACCATGTGCATAAAATATTTAAATCAGTGTTTTCAAGTTATTTCTGTGTCATTAATGTTTTCCCAGAATTGGATTTAATTTCAATCATAAAATTTATTATACTTTATTTCATTTCAGTTTTGCCTTCTTGTTCATATTTTCTTTCATGGAGGGTTTTTTTGCCTTTAAAAAATTCATTCTTTATTATCCATAATTAGATACATGGGATGAGCAAGTAATGAGTTGATATCCCCAATTCCCCAATTTCCCTCTTTCCTGTCCCATGGAGGGTTTTTTTAAATGGCAGTTTTAAAAATCTATTACCTGTTTTCTTGATACTGAGTTCAGAATAAATTCCTTTTCTGATAAACTTTTCGAGGCTGTGGACTTCCTCTGAGTGCTTTGTCCCTCTGACTTCTCTCTCTGGTTCACACATTTGATATGTGTCACTCATACCTGACAGCTGGCCGTCCCCTGGCTGTCACTGCAGCCATGTGCGGCCTCTCTGCAGGCTCTCCAAGCTTCCTCCTCAGTGTGCGACCTGTCATGTCATGTCACTGCCTGCCAGCCACCAAGCGATCCTTCCAAGCAGCAAACAAGACTGAGAGGGAAATAATAAGGAGCCCAAACCAACAGTCATATAATCACTGAGTCAGATTTCCAGAGAAGTTGTATTAATAGCTTGTTTGAATAGAAGGCTGCAATAAGAATTGCACTCACAGAGTAGTTGATGATCTCTATGGAATTATTTCTCACTTGTTTAGGTGTGAACAGACTCAGCGTCCAAAAAGGGCCTGTGTCCTGGCTCACACATGACATTCTCTAGCTGTCTTCATACAGAGCAAGGACCAACACGTGCTGGCTTTGCTTGTTTTAAAGAAGGATACTAATCCCATTCAGGAGAGCACCTCATGACATAGTCCGCTCCTATCACCTTGGGGGTAGGTTTTTGATATATGAATCAGAAGACAGAAGCACATATCCACCCGTCCCCCCCTTTCCCCCTTCCCCGGGTTTCTGGTAGCAGAGCCATGCTTCTCAGTCACAGATGGGAGGAGAGCCACCAGCCACAGCTGTAAATACACGGTGGTTAGTTCCCTGGAAACCACTGTGTCCAGGTCCTTAGCAGAGGATGAAGGCTGGTATGAAGTGAGACCCAGCTGCCACATGAGCGCATGCAGTCACTTCCTGGTCAGTTCCAGGACCAGTTCTGCACGGCCCTGTCGCCTTAATTAAAGAATTAAGCAAACTTAAAAGTCATCCACCATGACTCAGGGAAATTTGTGGAAGAGGTGGAGGAAAGACTGTAAGAGCCATGTGGGGGAGAACACCCAGAGACACTGCCCCCCTCAACAACAACACACACTCAATACACACACATACAAGCTACAGCTCATGCAATTCATAACCCCCACCCCATGGACGGTTCCAGAAATCCCACAGTGGATTGAGACCAGGGAGGAAGGAAATGGGGGTACCAACACAGAACTTGTTCATACTGCCTGACTAATTATTAACAATAAATTTTTAAAAATCATTATTTTGTGCAATGAATATGTGCTAATAAAAATAAATATAATAATTACATAAAAAAGAATTGTTTCTAACTTGGAAAATGACTGATTAACTTGTTTTTCTGGTTTGTTTTCTAGTTTCTGAATTTTCCTTCCTGGAGTTGATTTTTCAACATCAATGACTGAAGAGTAATCTTTCCATACTGCTTCATAGGCAAGATTTTGAAAACAGTCAAACGTGTCAGGTACTAAAGGAAATTCTAATTGAGAACTTTGGCTGGAAACAGAAGCATTGCAAATTAGATGCCCATCCTTTAAATAGTGCTCTAAATAAAACTAAAATAAAAATTAGGAGAAGTGATGTTATCACTGTGTTTTTTTTTTTTCTGTTCTGAAAAGCAAGTCCCCGAATCCTCACAGAGGGAGCTGGATTCAGGTTGGCTGTCAGTGTGTGAGACAACATCACACATCTGTGAGAACGGGTGAGATGCTGGCTACTGCTTGGAATGGAAGCTGGCTTCTTCAAGCGCTATCGACTGGTAGTGACGTTTGCTTAGCTTCTGCAGAGGAGCAAAACTGATCAAAATCCTTTAGTTTTTGGAGAAAGTTATGTAAAATAGAGACTTATTAATAAAAAATGTGTGTGTGATGTTCTTTCTAGGTTTGCCCATGCTTATCTATATCTAACCTGGTAAGATACCACCTTACCCCAGGCACTCCTGATAGCCACTGGTTAGAGATGAAACAGAAGACAAAAGCAATTTTGATTCCTAGGACTGCTGAGTAACTATCAGTCCCCCTCCATTGTCCTTGACATGTCCTGGCATTTCACAGTCACTAACCCCCTCCTTGATGTCCGGCCCAGGTCACTGTACGTGCAATGGGAAGTTTGAGGGTTTTGGCAGTGGCCTGGAATGCCAAGCACAAAGACAATGTGTACAACATGTGCATCCCAACAGTAATGCTCAGAGATTGTAAACAGTTTTTGCCAACCCATTGCCCCACCTGCTCTCATCCTGGGCTTCCTGGAGAGAGGAGGCTCATAGCAGAAACAAATTTTGGGGGAGGGAACTGCAGAGAAGGACACCAGCCAGACCTCTTTCCTTCAGTGAAGGCTTCCAAGCCTGGCATAAACCAGAACAGGGACAGGGAGATGTACCCCTGGTCATTGCAGCCCCGTGATGCCAAGAAACAGCCACCAGCTTTTCTGCCTCCAGTGTGGAACTGGCAGACTTCATCCTGCACACCACTGCTAGCTCCTGGCTCTAGCAAAATGAGCCATTCTCTCACATGCTTTTAAACACATCAACCTAAGCTTTAGCTTAGCACTTGGTGCCCAAGCTCCTGCCTGTTTGACTCACACCAACTCTCCCCTGCCTACTTCTGTCAGAGGCATGCTTGCACCAACCCCTCCGAACCTCCTGGGGCCTCCCCCATGCATCACACTGGAGATTCAAGTGCCATGGATTCTGATAGTTCTTTCCATGGCGACCTTTCTTCTCCAAATCACATCTTGTTCCAGAAAGCTCAGTGGAAGCACCCATATCTCATAAAGACTTCCCTGACACTGGCCCCTGACTGATGCCATGCACCTCCATCTTTCTGGCACAGTGTACAGTTTGCTGTTCCATAGCCTCATCAACCTCAGCCAGGGGAGTGTGTCATGTGGCCACATAGCTTGTTGAAGATTTCATTTCAGCAGGATGCCTGGCACTAATTGTCCATTTGTTGATTGTGGATAGATGGATGCAAAAGCAGCAACTATGGGTTAATGGTTTATTAATGAAGAAGGTTGTTGGATTCAGTTCAATAATGCTTTGGAAAGTGGTGGATGCTCTGTTTCTTATTTTATCCTCTACAAAAATTGAATTCGAGTAACGTTAGAAAATGTATCCAAAGGTTGCACAAGTGCTCCTTTCATGGTTTGCTGTTCTCTCCCAGTAGGCAGTGTATTCAGTCTACTCATGGCGGCAGACTACGTTTCATGTCAGTGGTCTCTGTTTACTCCAGCTGTCATTGACCAGTTTCCCCTGGCAGCTTATGCAGTGCCTTCCAGCTTTGTACTAACTACCTGGGGGAGGCAATCAACAGCTGTTAATTCAGTCAAGAAATCCATTCAGTGAAGGGGAGTCCTTGACTGGAACTGGGATTTCAGGGTAAATTACATAAGGAACCAAAATCTTAGGACCCCAAAGATAAATTTACTTTACAAGTGATTTACAAAAAAAGCTACCAACAATAGAACCTAGCCAACTCAGGAAAGCGTATCTCAATTAACCTATACTAATCTCACTCTCTGATGGAGATTCTGTTTGTATTTTTCAGTAGGAAGCAAGAGAGCAGTGGCTCTTCCAACCCTACCAATGAGCCACAGGCCAATAGCTGTCTTCCTGGCAAGAGATGTGCCACCCCAGACCTACCGTGGAGGATCCACATGGAACCCGGCAGTGATGGGATAAGCAAGAGACCTATAACCACAGCCAATCGGTCAACCCAGGATGAGCCAGTGAGAGAGACACCAACAATTTTAAACACAACCTAAAGCAGAAGCACAGAGAACCTAAGGCCTCAACAATAGAGCAGCCTTAATACTCACCCACCATGACTCAGGAAACTGAGGTGATGAGGGTGCGGAAAGATTGTAAGAGTCATGGTGAGGGAGAATATCCAGAGACATTGCCCACCTCAGTAACAACATGCAAAGGGGGGTGGAACCGGGTTGACTCCTAGGCTATTCATAACCCCCTTCCCCATGGACTGACCCAGATTGCCCACGGAGGAGGAAATCCAACTGATTGGGGACAGGGAAGAGGGAAACAAGGGAACTGGAGCTATCAACACATTGCCTTATTAAGTGTATCTAATTATGGATAATAAAAATTAAATAAAAAAAGAAAATGTATCCAAAGGTTAAAGCACTGTTCCTTTCTCCTTTGTAGCCCTCACATGCTCAGGGAATCACAGCATAAAACCTTGTTTTACCCCAGAACTACTCCACTGCCTTTTTACCTAGTCTTGTTTTGAGTCACTTTTTTATTTTATTTATTTTTTTATTTTATTATTTTTTTATTGTCCATAATGAGTTACAACATTTAGTGGGCAAACAATGAGTTGTTATCCCCAATTCCCCAATGCCTCCCCTCCCCATCCCCATTCAGCTGGATATCCTCCTCCTCCGTGGGTCGTCTGGATCAGTCCTTGTGACAGGGGACCATGGGTAGCCTAGTATTCAGCCAGGTTCTCCTGGCCATGCCTCTGGATAATCTCCCCCACCACGGCTCTTACAATCTTTCCGCCCCCTCTTCCACATAGTTCCCTGAGTCGTGGTGGATGAGTATTAAGGTTGCTTTAAGGTTGTGAGCTTAGGGGTCTTTGTGTCTAGAATCTTTGGTTTCTGTTCCACTGGCTAATCCTGTGTTGATTTAATGGCTGTGGCTGTGGGCCCCTTGTTCATCTCGTCATTCTCTGTGGAGTTCCATTTGGATCCTCCACGGTATGACTGTGGTGGCTCCTCTCTTGCCAGAATCTCAGCTATTGGCCTACGGTCGGTTGGTAGGGTTAGATGAGCCCCAGCTCTCTCGCTGCATCCTGAAAAATACAAACACAATCTCTATCAGAGAGTGAGATCAGTGTAGGTTAACAAGTATACACAATTCTGGATTACCTAGATTCTATTTTTAGTAGCCTCCCTGTCAATTGGTCCCATAGTGCATCTTGTCTTTTTTAAAGCAGGCTTTTCAGGCCCAATTTGGAATTTTTAATGTGTGTGTGTGTGTGTGTGTGTGTGTGTGTGTGTGTGTGGTGTACACAGGTGTGTCCAGTTGCATGTGTCTCATGCACACACATGCAGGGGTAGAGGATGATGCTGAGTATATTCTCCTATCACTCTTATTCCTACATTCTCTGAGACAAAATCTCTCACTGAACCCAGAGCTCCCTGGTTTTCAGTTGGACTAGCTGATCAGGAAGATAAGTGGTCCTCCTGTCTCTGCCACCTTCAGCACTGGGGTCACAGGCACAGGTCAAAGCCATGGCTTCTGGAGAGCAGTCTCAGGTCCTCATGCCTGCCCAGCAAGTGCTCTTATCCAATGAGCCATTGGAAGTGTCACTCTCGACAGAGCAAGAGGAAGTACACATTTACATTGTATTTATTTCTGTAGCTACATACTTTGAAAACCACAGGTTCTTATCAAATACAGCATTGCCAGAGCTTTATTCTAAATGTTTTCTTTTCTGTTTTTTAATGTCTTTTTAAAAGAAATTTGAGTAGTAAGAGTTAATTTGATTTTTATTTATCTTGACAATTTTACAATTATGTTTGTGTCATTAGTCCCTCTTCATACCTCCTCCTGTACCCCTCCTCATGTCCCTTCCAGTGAACCCCTTTTTCTTCCCAATTAATCTCTCCTTTACTTTGGTATTTTTTTCTTGTGTATTTGTGTAGTCCACAGAGTTTACATAGAATTGCACACATAAGCCCGGTGGGGGATTCTTTACTGGAGCATGTACAGCTTACCAGCAGATACACCACTTTAGAAAATATCAACTTGATCCTCCATCAGCTGCCCAGACCTCCCCATGGAGGGATGAGAGCTTCATGCTGTCTTCCATTATCAATGATGGAATGTTTATGGGCCAAATATTGTTCAGGTCTTGAGGAAGTAATGATAATCACTATGAGGTCACAAATACAAGGACCATTTCATGTCTAGAAGACAGCACTCCTCCCCATGCCTTGGCTCTTGCATTCATTTCACCCTTTCTTCTACACTGTTCCCTACCCTTGGAGGGGAAGATATTAATGTCTCTTTTATAATTGCTTTATCCAACAATAAGGCTACCTGAAGTTACTTACTTTCTCAAGGATGCCCTATTCATGACCAACTTTCTACCTCCAAGGCCTCTAGCTTCCCCAGGGCAGGCCCTCCTCACCCTGCCTGTGCTTCATCCTCTAGCCCAGGCCTCTGGGAAAGATAGGTCTTCCTTCTCACCGTGCAGCATGGCGTGGACACAGAGACCCAGAGCTTCCAGCTCAGTACCTATCCCAGTGCTGTGTGCCCCCTGCTGTGGTCACTTGGCTGCCCATCCTCCGCTGCAGGAAAGGGTCTGCCTAGACATGGCATGGGGGGTGCATGAAGGGCCTAGAAAAGGAAGAGGAGGTCAAGGAAACTGCAGTCACACCGTTTGAAGAAGCAGAGGGCTTTCCATTCTAATTAGAGTATCTTAGCTCTCCCTGGTGTTTGTAAGTTGTAGCTCTCAAGGGCCTCTGTTGACTTAATGAAGTGTGGCATGAAACGGCCATAAGCTTTAATAGTCTTAGAGGCTCATCTTAGGAACAACATAATTCTATTTGGGTTTTTTAAAAGGAGTACTCAAATCAAACAGACTCAAAGCATTTGCTACTTCCAATTTGTTCATATTAGTATATCTGATACTGTTATTATTATATTTTAATTTCTAATTATTGTTCATTAGAGAAAATTTGGGAGGGAGATTTATTTAGGAAGAAATGGTATCCAGGGGATGGTTAGAATGACTCAGGCAGGAAGGAAACTTTTGCTGCGTTGGCAAGGGAGATGAGATGTAGGGAGTGGAACTCCAGGGGAGTCAGGAAAGAACCAGGATGTAGAGGAGGATGACAAGGACTTACCAGGAGGTTCAGGTGCCAGGAGGAACATGAATAGACAAGACCCTCTTTTTATAGTTAATTAGGATGAGTTATATCAGCTGACTCGGGCAGGTGCGTCATGGACTCATGGGGCTGTGACCCAGGAGGAGCCAGGGGCCCAGGTATTCTAGATTGGCGAAGAGGTAGGGGCACTGTTGTTGAGGAATTGCTTGAGCCATCATTAGACACTAAGTTCTAGTTTTGCCAGGGCAGGCGAGGTGGCCCCTCTTTGTTCTCCTTGGGTCTTTTTGCTCATGACTGACTCCTACATTAAAATAAAATAAAATAAATCTGCCTTGCTCCTCTTTCTCTTTTAAAAGCAACCCCTTGTGAACTAGACAAGTAAAATGTCCCAGACTTTGGCAGAGTTCACATGCAGGATTGGGGAAAATGATGTCACACCACAATTCCCTACATTTGTGACCAGAAGCTATGTGCTTGTTTTGTAAAATGTCATTATGGAGGTTTCAAAATATAAGGGATAGAGAGGTAAAAATTACATATTTAAAACACAAAAATAAATATTTCTACAAAAATAGAATTTGGCTCATTTGGAGACTTATCATACATACCATTTAATGCTCAGGACAAAGTAAATAAAATATCGAATTCCTACAGGTGCTTAGTGTTTTTATACTATACAAGCTTAACACCTTTCTTATAAAAAATCAAAAGCAGAGTGTGTGCTTTAAATACTGCATATCTCCACCAGCACCTCTCAACACCTCTCTTGGATGAAAGAGAGAGAGAGAAGAAGAGAGAGAGGGAGAGAGAGATTGCACCCCCCAAACCATTCACCTTTTCCTGCTCTTCTCAGCCATCCCCTCTAAACTGCTGCACAAAAGTAATGTCCATATTGACTTCATGAAACTCATGAATTTCTGTTTTGTTTTAACCGCAAAGGCAGAGGCATAAAATTAACAATGTAATGTTAAAGATTAGGGTTAGCAAATGACACTGTGGACAGACACTGAAGAGAATTTAGAAAAACTAGGGCCAGGGCATCGGGGAGCAGCAGGCATGGGAATTTATTTCAACAAGACTGTTTCATGATTGGAAACATGAACTTCTGCCACTGGGAGAGAAGACAAGAATTGCTTGAGACAGAGTTACGTTGGCCTGGGTCTAAACTGACACTGTATAAATTGTGAATAGATTCAGTTCTCATCTTCCTTCTGGGCCACTGATGGACGACATGGGTTTGTTAGTATTTGAGTGAGTTATTCAGTATTGCTTTCAGTACAGCTCCCTCCTCTATTGCTTGGGAATACTGGCTGCTCTATATTTTCCCCAAGCTCCTGCAGTTTGTATTTTTTTTTAACAATGATCCTCATTTTATAAACATAACTATGTATCATTGGAGCTGTAGTTATTAATTTCTATCTCTTGGATAAATGGCAGGAGAAGCCACAGCCTTAGGAAAAGATGTCTTCCAGGGTAGACTGGCTTCTGAAATTTCTATTAAAATGGAATGAGATTAAGCCCACATTGAATTTGTATTTAGATAACCTTGTCACTTTTCATTACCTAGTTCCAAACAGTTATGAATAAGTGAAAGTCCCAATTGTCCTTCTTGGGTTATGCCCCTGTAAGGGAAATAAACACAGTGCCTACACCAAATTGTACCATCATCACACTGCCTGGGCTGTAGCAGGCCCATTTAAACAAGATTGATGAGCTAATCTCAGGTTTGCTGTGGGATCAAAATTTGCCCCTAAGACTGTCAGGAAGGCGAGATTTGCTACTTTAATTAATTTGGGCTTCAAAATTTTGAAATTTCTCTTCATCCAAATGAAATAATGTTTTGCTGAACAGCAAAGCATAGGTTCTTACCTTCAACCCAGCTGCCTCTGGGAGCCAAGACATTTGAATCCTAGAGTGTAGGCTGTAGGTGGGAAGCAGACCTTGGCCATATCTAGTCTTAGAAAAAAGGCGAATCTGATACTTATTTCTTCAGTCCTGGTGACAAACTGAGCTGCAGGCCCATTGCAGCTGGGCAGCTAATTGGTTATATTTAGGTCCCTTTCTGTTGAGATGCTCTGAGTGACCAGGTGCCTCAGAGATAAGACTGACAGCAGAGGAGGTGAGAATAGCTACTGTTTCCAGAAACCAAGTTTCAGCCATTTTTTTCTTATAATCACTGTAGTAAGTAGTACATAAGACTGACACCCATATCCCCCCTTGATTTTAGAGAGCAGTCTCTTCTAATGCAGCGGTTTTCTCTGACAGTCACATGCATCCATCTGCACAGGGGTTTACAATTTACACCGGTGTCACAAATACCAGCACTGAATTTATCCCATCCATGCCTCATACAGGAAGTCAGATCCCTTCTCCTGGGTGGTCTTTCCAGAGGAGGTGTTGAGCAGAGAGAACATTTGCCTAGACCACAACATGCTAACCTTTGAGGCTGCGTCTAGGGTGTCCACGTCCTGGGTGTGGGTCCGTGAACTTGGTACAGCCACTCAGACATTCCAATTCCTCTCCCTTTTGATGTTCTCTGCTCCAGATCACCATTCCTATGTAGATGCATTTCAAGAGTATGCTTTTCTAAACTTAAACAGCAAGGATTTATTCCAGAATATTCACAACTCACGAAGCCAGTATCCAAAGAGAAGGGAAGTCCATGCAGCCTTTGTTGGATTGAACACAATGAATGGTCTGGGAGGAAGTCCACCCCAGTGGGTTATCTTTAATTTGCATGTATATGTGTGTGATGGGTGCATATGCATATTCACATTTGTGTAGGTACACGCGTGAGTGTGTGTGCCAATGGGCATGCACTTGTGTGTTTGTGTGTGGAGGCCAGTGGTGGGTGTCTGGTGTCTTTTTCAGTCTCCAAATAATTGTCTTGAAGCGGGGTCTCTCAGGAGCTCACTGATTTCACAAGACTCAGCATGTTCTAGGAATGTTCCTGTCCTCACCTCTCCAGCACTGGTATCACACACGCATCACCCCACCCAGCGTTACTTGGGTGCTAGAGGTTCAATCTCAGATCCTCATGCTTAGCCAGCACTTCCCCCACAGTGCCACCTCCCCAGCTCCCTTATCATCAGCTATTAGTACCCTCCCGTAGTCCTTGACAAGCTTCATGGTTCCACTTCTGTCCCTGAGATAACCCCGAGCAAGCACAGGCCATTTCTCTCAGCATCACCCCTTCTTGGAGGCAAAGGCATTTCTTTATGTTTCAGCCACATTTCCCAAGTTAGCTTTCCTGTTCCCTTCATGCCCTTGTGACCAGTGCCATTTGAAACTCCTTCCACAGCCTCCCTGCAGCACGGTCGACTCAGCCAGAAGGCTCTGGTACAATGATTAAGTGAGAGCTCCCTAGGGGGTTTTCTTAGTGCCATTTCAGCACCGTTTTCCTTGGGAAATCACTGAAAATGTGGGCAATGACCAAAAAAGCCTGTGCTTTCCTGACACATCATTTTTTCCTCAGAAACGCTTTGCTCATCGACAGTAATCTATAAAGACTTTGGAATCACGACTTGGTTGTTTCATATAAAACATGGTGCAAATTATCCAGGGCAGAGATGAAATTCTTCTTTTCAACGTGTCTCATCAACACATGGTATGGGACGTTGACTAGGAGAGGAATAGATGGCAGAAATGCTATTGGTTCACATTTACTTAGTAGGGAAGCGCCATGGGTGGTAAATTCAGTGGGCTTCTGATGGGCTGACTTCAGGATGGCGTACTCTTGGGCCACAGCACCCAACATGAGGCTGAGTTTACTATGCATCTTTATTTTTTGGCTTAAAAAATAAATAAGAACAAACAGCAATCTCTTCTGCTCTTCTGAACTGATGTGAATTTGCAAAGTGCTGTAAGCACTAGCAAGAAAAAAAATAACAGTATTATTTAAAGCAGAACAATAGGAGATAAGAACGCACGTGGGAAATGAGGAAGCGCTGCTCGGCTCATTCAAATTAATAGATCTGGCTACAAGCAAGCCATGCCCGGAATGCAGGAGCACACTATGTAGATGAAACAAACCCCAAGCCACTCAGTGCACCCACTGAATGTAGGTAGGATAACATTTGAGGGGAGACCAGATTTCAAGAGAAAGGAAAGAATGTGCTAACACATTTTAAAGGAATGAATTGGAGATGTAGAAATGGCCAGCCTCCTACTTGAGATGTTTTTTTCAGAAAATGTGACCTCCTCACCAGAGCATAATACTATGTGACTCATTTAATGATAAAGGAAGCTCAAAGCACATGCGATTTCAATTCCTGTCTGGAATGTGAGCCTTACATGGAAACACGGAGAAGGGGAAAAACAGGAAGAAGGAAAGGGGTTGATTTGGAGATGGGGAGGAAGAGTCAGTTGGAAATTCAGCAAGGGCACCATCTTGAAAATGTATTTCAAGATAAGTGGATTAAGCATCCTGCCTCAGCTCCAACCTTCAGCAGGGCGTCCTGCTCTCTTTAGTGCTGGTAGGAGCACAGCAAAGGCAGATGGCACTGACACCTGCCATGCCAAGATTGTGAATTCCCTACCCACCGTAACAATAATGCCCTTTCAAATATTAATAACGCCTGTCACCCAGGGGACTCGTGACTCCTCGAATTTCATTATATATAACATTCTCATTGGGTTGGCTTCTGTTTTGTTATCCTCTGACAGAAGAATCATTCAGGGTGTGCAAATAGGCTCAGATTATGATGAACATTGGCTCACATATTTTACGGGTCTTGTAAAATGGAACTTCTAATTCCCTGCACATTGGTTTATGGTGTATCTAATGATTGCATTAATTCTTCCTGGCCTGCCTCCTGATCATGAGTGCACTGATGGAACAACCCTGAAAGCATTTTGTCCTTCAGCCTCGAGCAAAACCCAGGGTCTCTTTCATCTAGTCTCTCCGACCATCAAGGGCCACAGGAAATGAGCAGCCTGTTACTCACATGGGGATGTTTAAGAACAGAGTGGTCCATGAATCCTTCGTATGAAAATCTTTCTGCAAGACACTATGTGGAGGGACCCAGAGTCTCCACAGCACAAATGCTCCCTGCCACGCCAGTCAGTCACCCCCTGTCGACCTCCATAGACCTTAGGGTTATGGCTCTTCGTGTTCAGGTTAGCCCATGTCCAGACCAGTGACATTACTGTTGATCATTAGCATTGGCTTGGAGCAAAGGATGTCCCCTTTATGGTCTTTGGATATGACAAGTGCCTGAACTATCAACTGTGTGTCTCTGATTTATCTAGGAGTTGTTTAGCCAATGAGTAATGAAAGTCATTTCATAAAATGTAACCTCCAGTTTTTTAATAATAAAATTTTACTTTAATTAATTAATAAATTAATTAAATTATTTGTGTGTGTGAAGGACAGAGAAAGAGAGAGAGTGAAAGTGGGTGTGCCAGGGGCTTGTGCTGCTTCACATGCACCACTCTGTGCATCTGGCTTTATGTGGGTACTGGGGACTTGAACTGGGTCATTGGGCTTCAGAAGCAGGGGCTTTTAACTGCTGAGCCATCTCTCCAGCGCCCGACCGCCAGTTTTGGGTTGATTGATATAGTCGCTTTTCATATATAGCTGGCTAAATTGGGGCAGTAACAAGGATTATAATCATTTAGACTCACTCAGTGTGTGTCCTGCCAGCCTCTAGGGCAAACACTGGACATGCATCAGGTCATGGGGATCCGAGGAAGGTGGCTCATCCCCACCAGTCAGGACTGTGAAGACAAGGAGGCTCTGTGGCAGAACGGACACTTTCCCTAGGTGTACATTGCTATTTTCACAATGACGGTGTTGCTTCCCCCTGTGGATAGATGTCTTCACCTTTCTAAGGAGAACGACCTTAAAAACCAGGGATGGCGGATCACAGACAATTTGTTCCAGTGTTCCCTGAAATTAATCATTTCCAAGGACACCTGGGGCAGAGAGATGATGACTTGGTATTCTTAGACATTTCTTAATTTCCACATATCAAGCGAATTCAGATTTATGTTACACATTTTGAGAAATGTAATTTCTAGTTTTCCTCTTGAAGAAAAAAAGCTCAGTGTATTTATATTGGACAGTATTGCTGGTGCCCAGCATCCAAGTTGGATCTCGTGTCCAAGAAGTTAAAAGTAACAATTGCCCCAGATTCTGGGTTTTCCACCTCATTTCACAGTCTGAGTGCTCCATCTGTCTCCTGAACTGACAGCAGGGGGCTCCTCCCCATGCAGCCTCCAACACTAGTGATGCAGTGAACCGCCCTGTCATCAAAATGAAAAATAGTAAACTTCACCTCATCACCAGAACCGAGTTCCTTAGACATCTTCATTTGTATCTAAATGCTTTAAATGAGTATTTCATCAGTCTTTTCCTTCCTAGGCTCTGCTATCGTGGAGTTCTTCCCCTTGGATACTGTTTATCCTCACGTTGATATGAACCTATTCTCCATGTTGATTCTAGACTCGAAGTTCTTTTCACAGATTTATTACAAGAATAGCTAATTTTGGTTGACAAATATCCAGATAATCCAAATATTCAAATTAAAATTGGTTACACAGAAAAAGATATTTACATTACAAACAGCCTCCCAGTGATTTTAAATTTCATTTTTATAACTCAAAGAGGCAAATGAAATCTATTTTACCTCATTAACAGAAAGGACAGATATCAGTGCTCTACTGACAACAGTTAACATTTTGAAAGCAGAGGTCTGTCCTATTGTGTTCCTTAATCCATTTCAGGAGAATGAGGAGTTTATAAACAACAGAATTGTATTTCTCACAGTCACGAGACTGAGAGGTCTATGTCCATGGCACCAGCAGAGACTTCCTGTTTCCTCATCTCACGGTGGAGGAGGAAGGGCAAGGATAGAAAAGGGCCTGTCCTGCTACAGTGGCTTTCATCCCACCTGTGGGCACACGGCTCCCGTGGCTTCTTCACCTTCCATAGGTTCCACTTAATAACCATGACACTCATGTCATATTAAGATCATTAGAGGCAGAAAAAAACTTTATGCCACAGCACTGTGACCACCAGCTTCCAGGATGCCTGGGACAAGTCTGCAGGACATTCTGCCACCATCACATCCTCCCAGTGAGTGTGGACTGAATCTGAATGTGGACAGAGGTGACAATGTGTGCTGCCTCCCTCCTCCTTCTCTCCTTCACCCTTCTTCCTCCTCCTCCTCTTCCACTCTCCCTCTCTCTGCTCTGGGAACAGCCAGTGACCATCTCACTGTGCATTGTGTAACCTCATAGCAAAACTGTGGCAAGAAACAGATCTCCAGCTGAATCAGTGGGGAGCCCAGGCCTGTGAGGAAGGCAGAAGCCAAATTCCAGCTGGTCAGCTGCGGGTGCCTTCCAGGGCAGTGTCACAACCCCCTCAAAGGTCCCCACCCTCAGAAACCATATGTCACCATCAAGACATGAAGACTGAGTTCCTGAGTTTCCAGGGTAATGTGTCCCTAGAGATTTTTGCACTGAAACTGAAGGGAATAAAACTACATCCAGATACAACCATCATCCTGAAATGTTTCTCTATTTAGGATGGTCTATTTTTATTTTATAAATAATATCTATGTCTTAAATATTCATTTTGTTGTCTAGATACAGGATCTAACTATGTAGCCCAGGATGCCCCTGAACCACTATCTTGTGTAGGCTGGCTTCATACTTGTTGCCCTCCTACCTCAGTTTCCCAAATGATAGAAATACAAGTGTGCTCTCCCATGCCAGACTTGAAATTATTTTATTACAACAAAACTTATTGACTAAGAAAAATTGTACTGACCAGATCAGTTAAGGGCAAGCACAAAACCTTGCTTCCTGTCCTGTCTGTAATTACACAAGTCAGCTTTTAAATCACAGACTGGGTCATGCATTAGGTCTCCTGGAGGAGTTATGTGAAACAAATTCAGTCTTGGTTTTTATGTTGCAAAGTACATGTAATGCAGTAAACTTCACACCTAATTCACATCTCTTTAATCTTGCTATATTTTACTTTTTGCTTCTATATTCCATGACTTTTGAGCAGGGTTGAGGATTCAGCCAGACTTCACTCTACACCAGGAAGATGACATGTTTCCTGGCTTTGTCGCTTCATCATCCCATGGGACTGACTCCTAGTCCTCCTAAGTCCTCATAAGTCTCCCTGACTGAATTATAAGTCTTCACACCTATCACAAAGCTGGCCATTTATATTTCACTAATGTAATATGTGTGAATTTAGTTTTTCTAGTGGGATAATGAATTCTGAAGCCACAGGACTATAAGAATGGCTAGCTCAGTTCTGAGTATGTTCGATTCACATGGTAAATCCTGATGGCTGATAGATGCATTCTGACCAGCGGTCGTTGCATGCTGCACATTGATTCATGGTGTGTCAATGACTTTTGCAAAGACTATTTAACAATTGAGTCAGCTAGGCCATGGGTGAAGGCTAATTTGGATTCCTCTTACATTCATATGGTGATGCCCTGACCCCAGTACTCGAGACTGTGACCTGTGTGAGGACATGAGTATATCCCAATCCAACAGGACTGGGAACAGGAAGTGAGTACCCAGACACACACTGAGGAAAGCCAGGGGAAGTTAATGTAAGATCATGGTCAAGTGAAAGCCCCAGAGAGAACAAACACAAAGACCCTAGTCTCCAGAGCTGTGAGGACAGCATTCTGGTTGTGTCAGATTTATGCATATGTGGAAATGTAATCTAAGTGGAAAAAATAATGGAAAATTCTTCAAAACTTAGGATAATTGTAAACTTCCTGATGTGCACACATAGGGGGAAATGGTTGACTCTACTTTGTTGGTCAGGCACGAGGAGGAACTTTTGCAGCAATGGACCCTATTATTTTCAAATTGCTAATATTTTACATCCTTGGAATTCAGAGGATAGGCTTCCAGGAACACCCAGGATAATGCAATCTGTGGACATGCAAACTCTGAAAATAAAATGGTGCAGTATTTTCAAACGGCCTACATAAGTCCTTCGTGTTCTTGAAATCACCCCTACATTACCTATATAGCCCATGCAGTGGAAGTACCATATAGTTTTGTACTATATTGTTTAGGGAACAATCCAAAGGGAATTTTCAGTAGAGACCCAATGTTTTCCAGATCATCTTCAATCTACAGTTGGTGGAATATAGGATCAGGAAGCAGAGCTGCATGAGATTTGGTTTTATATCTTTAATATTTTCCTGTCTTCTCCTTATTTCTACTTACTTCCCAGGAAGTACCTTAGTTGAGCTTAATTCATTCTTTTTTAATGTCATAAATGTTTCCTCAGTGAATTGAATCTGAGAGCTGCCTTGTCCACATGTTGTTTCTATCCAAGAGCTCTACGTGTCATTGTCTCCTACAAATACTTCAACATTCCTCAAATATGAGCACTTTAGTAAAAACCAGTTCATCCCTGTGAAAGAGATGGCATGGGAATTTTATTCCACACCAGGATGAGAGTGAGTCTGGCTGACTTCTTGGAAAAGCAATTTAGTGATACATTTAAATGCATTTGAAATTTTTCTGTCTTTTAGTTCAATAACCACACTTCCAATTGCTCCTAAGGAATTTAACGTATGAGAATATCAAGCCCTGGATCAGTTACTTTCTTATTGCTGGGATACAATAAATACCTGATCAGATGTAGTTTAGGGAATGAAAGGCTTTACTTTTTGGCTTATAATTTTGAGGGGAAGTGTCTGTCATGGGGAGGAAGGCATGGAAGGCCTGAGCAGGAAGCCTGTGTCCCAGCTTCACATCAACATAGAAGAGGTAGAAAGAACTAAAGGATCTGGGTTGTAACGCCTCAAGCCCTGAACCAACTGACACACTTCCTCCAGCAAGTCTCCCCCACCCCAAGGGTTCAAAACCTTCCCCAAGGAAGCAATCAACAGGGGTTAAGTATTCAAAAAAAACATGAGGCTATGGGGGACATTTTACCTTCAAACCACCAGAGCCTGGTGTGCATGTACAGAGTCTGGAAACTGCAAGAAGATCAAGTGATACATTTTTGGTAATTTGATGTCTGGAACTATCATGCAGTTATGAAGAATAGTAATTAAACACTTGAATGTTATTTTCTTGATTGATATTTAAAGTGTATCTCTGATTTTGTAAGTGAATTTTTTATAAAGTATATATCAATATATGATGATTGCTTCTGATTGGCTCAAATGTTACTTTAAAATTTTAGTAATTTATAGTTTCACACCTTTTCCTCAAATTCTCCATTTTATTCATGCATTACTTCTATGGTTATAGAGAAAATAATCAAATTTTTCATATAATATAAGTGGTAAGTGGTCCCATTTAGGAATAGCCTAAACACACAACCAGCTTTATGAATATCTCCAGAGAGTAGCTGCTTGCTGGTATTTATTTTGTTAGAATCTTAAAGTCTCCAGGAACTGAGCAGCAACCCAAAATGTAACTTCTAAAGTTACTCTTCAGCATAGCCAGGCCATGTGATCACTCAGAGCAATGCAGCTTGCTGAGCAAATAGAAGCTTCCTGCAGCGTGCTGTGTCAAGCAGGAAGCAGAGTGTGGACAATAGTACAAATGCCCCCCCCCCCACTGCCACCTCCACCAGTCCCCAAGCCACCCCAGGACTTATTATGACTGAATAAGGTAAGAACTTAGGTAAAAACTTTGTCCAGGTAAGAAGGAAGGATTCCTCAGGAGGCAGGAATGGGGGCACTGCCCTCGAGCTGGCTTTCTTGGTTTCCTATGGCTGGTCTTGACAAGCTGCTGTGCGTGTTGTTGAAGTACAAGAAACTGGGGAAGTATTTAAAGTTGAATCAAAGCTATTCTTACAAACACTGTACACACCATCTTGGCAGGGAGGGAGAGTCAGGCCTCTTTGGGATCTGTGTGGGTGGATGGTGTCTCCTCAGCTTTTTCCCTGTGAACAATTTTGAGTAGAAAAGGAAGAAAAGGGCTTACTTTACAGTTGTTTTTGGAGACTATCTGTAAATTATTCATGTCAGGAAACCATTTTTGAAAACTGAAACTAGACCATGCAAAAAAATTTTACCTTTCTCACTGAGAAATATAACATTGGTTCCCAATGGGATTTCCCTGACCACATCCTCACAGCAGGTCCTTCGGTCCCAGAGCCCCTGGT
This sequence comes from Zapus hudsonius, assembly GCA_004024765.1. Classification (NCBI taxonomy): domain Eukaryota; kingdom Metazoa; phylum Chordata; class Mammalia; order Rodentia; family Dipodidae; genus Zapus; species Zapus hudsonius. Next base: position 28,788 of record PVHP010001173.1, read on the forward strand.
CTTCACAGTCCTGATGAAAATGGCCACCATGGGAGCTACTTTTCTCATTGCTGTGACCAATTAAACACCTGACAAAAACCACTGAAGGGTGTTAGGGCTTATTGTGGCTTTCATTTGCAGGGAACCTCTTCTGGATTCCTCCTCCTTTCTCCACAAATCTTCGGATCAGGAAGGTTCTCCTTACATATTAAAATCAAGTCCATCCCTCACCAGAGAACTGACTGGTCACTGCACTCTTAATAGTTTCTCATTTGCTTTTGTTTTCAGCCTTTTTCTTTTAATGTAATTAAGAAGAAATTAAGAGTGACGAACAGGAGCCAAACTGCTTTAATTATGTGCATTTAAAATCTTAGGGAAATATGTAGAGGGAATGATCATATGGTAAGAAATGCCACACACTATTAATGGCACCACTATGCAATTTCTAAGTGATCGAGGGAAGTCTGCTGAATTTCTGGTGGAAAGCAGAGGGGAGCCCTGCTGAACACCCAGTGTGTGGCATTTTAACCTGTTAAAAATTTGGGCTCCCAGAAATGAAGACTGGAAAGCAAACAAAAACCTAGGCTCTAAGTGTAAGTGTTAACACTTTTGTCAAACTGCCAAGATTCTGAATACAACTGCCAGAGTTCTGATACTCAGAAAAACAGCGGAATTGCTACCATACACGCTGTATAAATGATTGTTCACTGGGTGAATGCCTCGGCTCACATAGGACTACTCTCCCTGGCTGACTAATATATCAAGCACCGTACTTGTTTTGTGCTCTGAAAAACTTGCTCCATTACCATAGTAACCTCTTGGTGATGGCGGAAGCTGATGTCATTCAAAGTATTATTCATTCTTAGTGAATCGATACTCAGCGTGCTAATAAGTCTCAGGGAGATAGAAAGCACTAAGTATACTTACTGGTTAAACTCTGCTTAACTCTTTCCCCTGAGAGGCTCCTATGTCCTCTAAGAGCCTTACAGAGGACAGTTTAACACCATCTGACTTCAGGACAATCACACAGTGTAGAGCTGTGCTGAACCACAGCTTGCTTTGTTCAGTAGGCTTATATCACTGTATCCATCTCGTAGGGCTAAAACAACTAAATTTTATTTTAGCAAAGATCTGCTGGCTGGGAATCTGGCTGAAGGCCCCAGAAAGCTTGGTCCTTGATGAGGCTGTATTCCTTCCTGTAAACAACAGCCTTCTCACTATCCTGCAGAAGCCAGGAGAGGGGGAAAGTACCAGGACTCAAAGAGCAGGGAGGGTCTTCTGATCAGAGGGCAATAGAGGTCACATAAACAGAAAAGCATCTCATGGATTTCACAACACAGAGAAAATCAGTGGTCTTGGAAAGTGGCTTTTAATAAAGCAGAAGAGATGGAAACCGTATTTCAGTGACTGTGGAAACTGAAGATGAAGGGGAAGATCAGAATTTAATTTATAAAGACTGAATGGCAGAGAGAGAACGGGAGAGATGTCCAGCAATAGCAAGATAACTCTACACACATAATGGGGCTATTTGCATGTAGTCACGGAGATTTTAAATGATTTGGTCAGAACAGCACTAATATAAAAGAAAAAAATTTAAACCTTTATATCTTAAATCTTTTCAAGTGGTACTGACTATGCAATAGTCAATGACTTTGAGTATAATTGAAAGCTCACTGAGATTGAAAATTGCCCAATATCAATTCTGAGGGGAAGGTGTCCAGTTCTGTTTATAGTTCTCAGCTTGGACTGTAGCCTCACTCTTGTTTCGTTGCTAAGCTGATTAGGTGAAGGGAATGTGACCTTTCCCCACCTCCCCAGGCGCATGTGGCAGAAGTAGCACTGTAGTTAATGTCTTCTCAATTTCAAGCCAATTAGAGTGTAGCCCTTAATTTTCAGAAACCCTGCTTCATGACAGAGTGGAGAATGGGGGTGGAAGTCCATCAGGATTATCTCAATTAACCTAATCACAGGCACTCCCAGAGGCTACCAGAAACCAGATAATTCCTCACAGGAGGCTCTAGCTCCTATCAAGTTTACAACATAAAACATCACGGTGTCTAAGGTACATATCATACAGACACCTGACCAGTACCAAGGGCCCTATTTGATTGCTTCAGGTCAGGGAAAAAGGCACTACATTTGTTTTTGAAATAGTTTTTTGCTATGGAGCCTTCGCTGACCTGATACTCATAGCAATTCTCCTGCCCCAGCCTCTAGAGTACTGGAAATACAGATGTGTACCGCCATGCCCACATAAGCATTGCTTTTAATGTATAAGTTAAAGAAAAAAAAAGAATATAAAAATCACTGTTAGCATCCTCCCACAGACACCACCATTAGAAGTTCTTAGATTCATAGTTCTCTTATCCATATATAACGGTGTTAAATTATAATACTAGCTATACAATTCTGCCCTTGCTGGTTCACTAAATAATCTAAGCATGGACAAACTTATCTGCCATTGAACATCCCTCTGAGACCTCATTTATAAGGGATGCCCAGAATTCCAGGGGTTGGACAATCGAAATGGCAGATTGGGGCCACTATTTCTAGAGCTGTAGATAAGGAATGGCTCAGAATCCTCACATAATAGACTGCTGGAGGTTCAATGCTCTCACCAGGATCTCTCTAAATTACTAGGGAGGTTATTTTCTCGACATCCATCCTGGCTCTGCATTCCGCATCCATTAAATTAGCTCTTAGAGTCTCCTCACTGTCTCACATAAGATTACCCTATCTGTACCACACTGACCAGAGAGGAATTTCAGTTATCTTCCTTATGATATCTCAGCAGACATCTTCCCAGGTGACTGGGGAGATGGAGGGGCACACACACTTCACCATGCAATGCCCCTCAGTAATCTTGTGGGTGCCCATCATTTTAATGGTGCCAGCTGTACTTAGCTTTTTTCTCCTCTTCCTCCTCCTCCTTCTCTCTGGATAAATTCACTGCCTTTCCATCCCTTTAATCTCCTGATTAAAACGGAATCATTTTCCTTTTCTTTGGAACAGTTAGGCTGTTAGCTACCTGTACTTCACCTGAGGTCTGGGCCAGATACTCTCTGACTGAGAACAAAACCACTGCATATTCCCTAGTTGCCATAAGGTACCTTGTGTTAAAGGGGAAGGAAGAAGTGTTTTCTCTTAAAGAGGAAAATGTCTTAGCTCCCCTAAAGTTTGATATTTTAAACACTATGAATTTCTCAATCTTTGTACATAATTCTGTGATCTAGATCTTTGTGATTAAGCCTGTATTAGCATAATGTATGCCTGCAAGGGGAGTTTTTGAAGAAAGTACACAATTAAAAAATCATACTTAATTGGCAACTTGTTTTTAGAAAACTCATGCCTATTTATTCTTATAGTGGATGCAAAGAATCTTGTCTACTTTGGATGTGAAAATTCATTTGTGAGTTTTGCCCACCTGATATTTAAATGCATAATCTCATTTTGATAGGTATTGCATTATAGCATGGTTGAATATTTCCCTATATATCTGGTGGAAACATGGCTTTATTATTTTTTAATAAAATATTTTATTAATTATTAGAGAGAGAGAGAGAGAGAGAGAGAGAGAGAGAGAGAGAGAGAGAGAGAGAGAATGTCCCCTCCCAGGGCCTCTAGCCACTGCAAAATTCAGATTCAAATCTGGGTCCTTAGGATTTGTAGGCAAACACCTTAAATGCTGAGCTATCTCTTCAGCCCCCTTCCTTCTTTCTTAATTGAATTTAATCTTAAATAATCTCTTCTGTTTTTTTTAATTATTGAGTCTTTTACTCAATTGTGGATATGTAGACCACGGACATGGTCCTTCTCAGTTACTCTCTTAGCCTGTGTCCCTTTCCTTTTAAGCCTGCAGGTGTGGAGCTGTTTGAAGCAGTCCCTTGAGGGTCCTCTTTCCCTCATGCCTTCACATTTCAAGGTGTGACGGGCACTTGCTAACATCCTGGGCTGTGGGAATGGAAGTCACCAACTTCAACGCTCCCAGCTCCCCATGCAGAGGCTCTGACAGCATGTTCACGGCATGTATGGCTAAATCTTGGCACTGTCAGTAGAAAACTAAAACTACAATTACTTTAAAGAGTGCTTACTTGACTTTCAGTCTAATAGCACACAAACCGATTGTACTCTATTTTTATTATTTAACACAAATAAATGTGTAACCCACCTAGGATGTATTTTAAGATGGGGGTGCATTTTAAAGAATTTAAGTTCTCGAATTTCTTCTGTAAAATGTGGACATCACGTCTTTACTTTTGTTGCACAATTTTGGGTTGTTTCAGCAAGAAACTGCTTGGGAAAATGCTTTATGAGCATCATTTTAAGGAAGATTTTATGGCGGCTGGGTAAAAGGAGAAAAATCAAACCTTTTGCATAAGTGTTTTGATAGGTTATCTATAGTATCAACCTTTTAAAAATCTTATGTGTTTTCTGCAATGATATCTTTGGGACCTTGCCGCCCCTCTCAGAGTTGCCTAGTCCCTAGGGATAGCAAAGGACCAGAGGGAGCCTGTCTCTCATATGAATACCAATTGATGTAGGGTTCATAACTGGCACCCTCTGGGCCACTACTTCCCTGAACTGGTCATCCAAGGCCAGGGACTAGACAGGTAAGGCAGTGCTGCCACTCAGGAGCAGAGACTAACTATATTCTATAAACTGGTGAGCCATGAACCTGCATGCCCTACTCCCCACCCTTCCTGCAGAGGCCATGATGAAGTCTTGCCATGGTTTCTCCACTCCCCTGAGCCACAAAAGGGCCTTCCTCTTCAGGCCTGAATCCCTCTCTTGAGATCTGCAAGTTTCACAGTCTGTTTTTCAGTAAGCCATGCATGGTCTGTTGTCACCGTAGCTCAGTGGTTTGAAACACACACACACACACGCATATATATGTACATATATGTATATATATGTACATATATAAATATATACATATATTTATATATATATACCACATGGTACCTTAGTGTGGTCATGCCTGATAGTGTAAAGCAAAGGGCTAGATACTTTCATATATATGTTATATGCTGCATAGATAGGTGTGTGTTTATATATGTATCTGAAATATCTATACATGAATATGTGTATCTAAAATATATATAGGTACCCTAAATTTTAATAAAATTGCACTTGCTAGGGTTATTATGTTCTGGAATTGTGTTATTCTTTTTTGTATCCTTAATGCCTACTATCCTGACTGGTTAGATGAACAAGGGCGGGGGAAACGTGCTTTAGTTTCCCTTCTAAATCTTCTTTGTTGATGCCAAACCTTGCCTATTAGCTGTTTCTTTAATTACATTCCTTATGGTGATCACAGCAGTCTTCAGAGTGTCATGAAGAGCCCTTGAAGGAAGAACCCAGCTGCTCAGTGTGGTGGACTTCCTTGCTGGCATTGGGTGTCACCACAGCTGTTCTCAGTTGGACTTCCAGTGTTTCTCCTGCCACAGTGTCAGTCACACATTTTAAACACCCCACAAAACAGTGTCCCTACCACCGTGAGCATTTATGGGTCTGTAGTGTGAGCAATATGCCCTGAGGTGCAGTCCTCACACAAGAGTCGATCAACCAAGCATAATGTATTCTTCCCTGCCTGAGGAAAGCAATTTTCCAAGAAAATAGCATTGGTGGTAAAAGTTAAAAAACAGGTGAATAAAAAACAAGCACTTGAAAAAAAATCGACATGGAATTTTTCTCACACACATGAAAAATAAAAAGAATGTATATATTTTCAACCACTTTCTTAATGTTTAATTCTTATATATCTTAAAAGAGAGGAAAGGAAGGAAAAAACCAGTTATATTGAAGAATAAGAGATAAGGTCATCATTAGACGACAGTGAGGAACCGAAGGACTTGAATGCAGAGTGATGGGTGAGGGAGGATACAGGAGTTCGGAACAGCTGACCCTGGCTCTGAGCTGTAAGTTGCCTCAGGTCAATGAGTTCTTTTGCTTCTGTCCACTAACCTATTCTCAGGGGTCTGGGGAAGGGTCATATTCAGATATAGCACCCAACTGATGGCACCTGTTTGTAAGAGCAGCAACCTGGTGGCAGGGACTCTGACATGCTCCTGAACCTTCCAAATTGCACCTGCACCAGAAAACAATGCCTAAATCTTCTGACACATGGTACCTTAGTGTGGTCACGCCTGATAGTGTAAAGCAAAGGGCAAGGTACTTTCTTCAAGGCACTGGTGAGATGATAGAATGAGCTCTGGAATTGGAAAACCAACCTTTAGTGTGGCTTTATAATTGCATTTCTATCACCCTGAATGGATCCAAGCACTAAATGACCCATTTGAAAGATTCAGTTTTATTGGTAAAATAAATCAGTAATGCAAGTCATAACCATTAAACAAGGTTATTTTGAAATTCTCAAGACAAGCATGTTATACTGAAGTCTGTAAATACAAGACAGTTGCACAAAGCTAGAGAGCTCCCAGGACAACAATTAGTATCATAGAAAATGCAAGCAGCCAACCTCCTGAATCACAGTCCAGTTCAGCAAAGTCCCCAGGTATCTCCTGTGCACAGTAGGGAAGGATGAGCACCAGAATCTCAATGTACTCCACACAAGAACGCTGTGGGTATAGTTTATGGGCTAGTGAAATTCTTCTCCTTACATTGAAGTGCTCTGACCAAAATTCAGAAGAAAAAGAAATTTCCAATATAAACTAAAAATCTAAAAGACACATTCAACAACAACAACAACAACAAAAAAGAGTAGAAGCGGCCTCAAAGGCTGTAGTGGCGATAAAGAATCAAGGGATCTCAATTTGACTCCCAAATCATTCTCTCACATAACTAAGTTCTCAAGAGTCCTGAGTTAAGCAACCTCAAACATTCACTGGCAGGAATGCGATCATAGATTTCAATAATGTTCTGATTAAAAAGCTATTTCATATACACATATATGATATTTTTGGTCTTTTCTTGAGACAGCTAATACTGATAATTGCTACTTATTTTTCCATTTCTCTGGTGAGAACACCCTGATATCTAGAGTTTAGTATGTTGGCTCTAAGCATAGTTACCAGGCTCTATGACAGATCTGTTTACTGGCTTCTCCCAAATAGCTTAGTTCTCTTTCCTCTGACCAGCACCTCCTACCAACCCCTCCTCCAGCCTGCCCAGCTCCATCCTGCTCTGGACTTCCATGAATCATCTTTAGATTTCTCCTGACACCACGTAGCATTTTGTTTAACTTTAATCTTTGAAACAGATGTACATAACTGGTAGAACAAGTTGCAATCACTCTTGAAATGTTGTTTCTCAGACAGCCTGGTTATGTGTTTCTATAAATTGAATTCCCCCCTGGAAGATATTTTCCAAGACCAAAATAACAAGAAAAGAAAGTGTGCCATTGTTACAGAAAAGCATACATTCATCCACAAAAAAACAAAGATGTGGAGCTGCTGTCATCCACTCTTCCTGTTAGAGGTTCAAGTTCAGAGGTCTTTCATGCTCACCATTAGTCAGTCCATCCTTTATGTTACACACCTGCTGGTAGGACTGGGATCCATGCGAGGGGCTTCCTTCCTTACAGGCTCTGCCTCACTTTGGCTTTGCTTTTATTTTTAACCCAATTCCTTTCTTTTACTTCACAATTCTCACTGTCAGTTTCCCCGAGCCCTTCATCAAGAATGACGGATGAAGATGAAAACATGTCACAGCCGCTGTTCCCAATCTGGTTTTGTGCTAAATAAATGTACATTATAGACAAACATGGGACTTATGGGTTTGAGCATATAGATGGGGGGCAGATGAGGGCAAAACCTATAAAGGTATCACTGGAACCATAATTATAACCTAAAGTGAAGATACAGAGATAAGATGAAGAGGGGAGACCGAAGGCCAAGGGCACACATGTGACATGCAAACAGAAAGAGGGAAGGCTCGAGGGGGAATGGAGAGGAGAAGGAAACTATGGATAAGAGGAAGAGGTGGGAATCATTGAATCAAATCGTATTCGAAAATGCCAGAATGAATGATATGCAAATCTCTGTATGTCAATTAAAACCAATAAATAAAAATTTAAAATACATGATATGTATGTAGATACGTACATTGTATACATATAAAGACAAATTTTATTATGAAAGTGAACTCAAGAATGTTAATAATTGCATATCAAAATATTTATTTGATATCGTTAAAAAATTAAGTTTTCATGGTTAAAAAATAAAGGTTTTAAGCAGTATATTTTCAGAGACTAGTGACATTTTTACTTTTATTTTTGACAAGTTTCTAATAACCCAGGGCCAAGAGTAGTTACATGGAAATTTAATGGGCAAAATGCACTACATTGTCCTCAGGAAATTTATCTGAAACAATGGCTCATTTTCTCTGGCAAATATATTCTGGGCCCAGAAGTAATGGTATTTAAGCAATTGATTTAAAAACAAAGCAAAAAGATTGATTACTGAGATTTCCACTTTCAAACAAATGGGGTCTCCTTCCCAAAGTGGCATTTCCATTTAAGATTCAAGTGCAGAGAGAAGCCTGGTTGTGGTTACAAACCCAGCTGGCCTGGGGCCCATCATCCCATCATCCCTCAGCCAGGAGGCCTGTCTCCAAGACTCACATGGGCTTGAACTGCTCCGTGAGAGCAGCTGTCTGTCCTGCTCTCTTCGTTGAGAAGAAACAGGGACATTATACAATCAGAAAAGCCGGCTTTGGAATCCCCAGTCTTTTCTCAGCTTCCTTCAGTCTTTCCTCTCACTTCCCTTTAAGGATACCTCACGGCTGCATCATTCTTCATGGATTAGAATGGTTTCCTGTCAGGCCCAGCTCCACCTCTCTCAAACATTATTTATTTTAAACTATTTTCTTTTTACTTTTGTAAGTCAAAATTTGCTGCCAAGAAATTTTCAGCTAGGTTGGAGAAATAGGTAAGTGTTTGTCATGCAAACATGAGGGCCTGAGAGAAACCAATGATCCACCTGAGTTTGATCTACTAGTGTTCATATGAACACCTGGGTGTAGCCATGCGTGCCTGTAACTCTGGTCTTGCCTGCCCAGTTCTGTGGGCATCTAACGCTGGACCACATCTCTGGGGTTTGATGGTCAGCCTGTCTGACCAAAAATGGCAGGTCTGGGTTCAGTGAGACTGCAACTCCAGAAAATAGGTTTATGAGCAATATAGGGGGTTGCCCAACAGTCTCCACAGGTTTCTGAATTCATCACACACAAAGAAAGAAAGGAAGGAAGAAGAAAGAAAAAGGAAGGAAGGAAGAAAAGGAAGAAAGGAAGTAAAGAAAGAAAAAAGGAAGGAAGGAAAGAGAGAGAGAGAGAGAGAGAGAGAGAGAGAGAGAGAAATTACAGGCAGCCTGAGCATAAAGACTCTTTACTAGAAGAGAATGATATTCTCTCAGGTTGTATCATACTTAAACTCAGGACTGATGCTGTCTGTCTATTTTTATGACTTCATGATAATTGAATCGTGACTCACCAGGAGATTCCTATTTGGAGGCCAGAGGTTGATGATGGGTGTCTTCCTTACTTGCTTTCCTCTTTATTTTACTTAGACACGGTCTCTCTCCTGATTCAGCAAGTCTAGCTTGCCATATTGCCCTGGGGATCCCCTGTCTCTGCCTCCCAAGTGCTGGGACCACATGTGAACCACCACATCCACATGGCATTTACATAGATACTTGATATTCAAACTCAGCTCCTCATGCTCACACAGCAAGCTGGGACGATGGTGTTTGCATCATCCCAGCTCCCCGGTAGCCTTGCGATGTCCTTCAAATATATTCTTTTCACGTGGATTCTTACATTTTAGAGGAAAACGGAAACTACAAAGCATGTGTTTTTTCACCAATTAATTTAATCAATGTGATTCTTGATCTCTTCATTAAAATATTTACCTTCATCATCCTTTTCAGAATTATAATCTGCATTTTAACAATATTAAACATTCATTAATGTGGAACAGGAATCTTCATAATTTGAAGTACGTGTTTTCCTATGACAATCAGAACCCATTTTATGGGAAGTGAGTTTTGAAGCAGTGTTTTCTACACCTGTCTGCAGTGGTTTGATTCAGGCATCCCTCCATAAACTTAATGTGTTCTGAATGGTGAATCCCCAGCTGATGGCAGTTGGGGTATTAGAACCATATTGGAGCTGTGTTGTTGGGGGAGGGCTAGTGGGAGTTATAGCCAGCTTCCCCTTGCCAGTGTTTGGCACACCTTCTGCCATTGTTTACAGAGCTGTGACGGAGGTGATGTCCACCCCTCTGCTCCTGCCATCATTTTCCCTACCATCATAGAGATTCCCTTCGAGTCTGTAAGCCAAAATAAATCCATTCTTCCACAAGCTGCTTTGGTCAAGTTCTTTTTGTGCAGCAACAAGAAAGCTGACCACAGCAGTTCTGGTACCAAGAGTGGGATCAATCATTGCTGCCAGCACCCTGATTCTGTGCCTTTGGTCTTTTGCAACTAATAGGCAGGAGGAACGTGGAGGGATTGCAGTGCTGTGGCTGAGATGATGTCCACCCTCTGCTCATGCCGTCATGGAGCTTCCCCTGGAGTCTCTAAGCCAAAGAAAACCCTTTTCTCCCATCAGCTGCCTTTGGTCAGGTTCTATGTGCAGCAATAAGAAGCTGACTACAACACTGTCAGATTGTTGTTAATGCCTTGGGGTTTATTTTCACAGTCCTCACTTCAGAATGATCTAAGACGTTGGCTTCTGAAATATAAATGCTCCTCAGCCTTCACAAGCTGTCCTGTACCTCAAGATGTGACGGAGTCAGGAGCCCTGGGCTGCAGGAAGCCTCCATCTCCTGGAACACTGTGTTCCTCTGCCACCTCCAACCTGCAGACTATGTGCAGCAATAATGAACAGACATTTCCATCAAGGGCCTCAGTGAGTGCAGGGACGTGGCCTGAAGTTTCTGAAAAAGCACTGTGGAAACTGCCTTTGGCTTCTGCCTGTGTTAGTGACTGGTTAACTTACCTCACAATGATGCCTCTTAGTATTTGACGAAGCACATTTAATCGGATGTATCTGATATAGACTAAATGTAGACTAAACAAAAGTTAAATTTAAAACAAGCAATGGTTTTGAACACATTAAAAATTGGAGCTGGTCAAACGCGCATGTGTATTTAGATAAAAAATGACAGGCAATGGGGAGAAGGAAAGCACACTCCCAACTCCATTAACTATCATGATCTAATTAACATTTTTAGAAATTCTGCCTGAAGCCAGCAGAAAGAACACTTACTTCAGTGACTGAAACATTCACTACAACTGACCGCATTCTGGGCCATCAAATTAAGCTTGGCAAATTTAACAGGATTCATGTACAGTAGATTTTTTGAGATTAAATTAGAAACCACAATCACAAACACCTGTCATATATCCTCAGACATTTAGAAATCAAACAAATTGAGAGATTAAGAATGAGTTGAAGCAGGGTATGGTGGCACACACCTTTAATCCCAGCACTGGGGAGGCAGAAGTAGGGGGGATAACCATGAGTTCAAGGCCAGCCTTAGACTACAAAGTGAATTGTGAATTCCAGGTCAGCCTGGGCTAGAGTGAGACCCTCCTTCAATTCTCCCCCATCCCCCCGAAAAAGGAATGAGTTGGAAGGGAAATTATAAGGTATTCTGGACCAACTGAAAGTGGTAAGGATGTTTTATAGCATTCACTGAATATATTAAAAAAACACAAGTGTTGTAAATTAGTTGTCTCATGTTTTCATCTTTGTGTGTGAGTGTGAGTATGAGCCTGTGCTTGTCCTGGCACATTGGTGGAGGTCAGAGGAAACCCCAAGTGCCAATCCTCACCTTCCATCTTGTTCACCACAGCAATGGACAGGATGGCTGGCCCATGAGCTTCCAGGGACTGTTCTGTCTGCCTCTCATTTCTCCATGAGGGGGTTGGGATTACAGATGCTTAGTACTGCATCCAGCTTTATGTGGGTTCTGGGGATCTGAACTCAGGTTTAGGCATCAAAAATGCTTTACCCAATGGGCAATCTCCCCTGCCCAGTTTTTGTTTTTTACTATATGGAATAAAAACTATGAGAGAATAGAAAACCCACACTAAGCTGAAGAAATAACATAATAAGAGCCAGGATGTAAATAGTTAAGGTTGAAAACTGAACACGAGGAAAATCAACAGGACCAGACTCTGAATCTTTGAAAAGATCAATAAAACCATTCAATACTCTCCAGAGCAGTCAGGGTGAATAAAAGGAAGTTATGTTATCAATTATAGGAACATGGAAGGCAATTTCACTCTACATAGTAAAGATGTTGAAAGAATAATAAAGGACTATTGAGAACATCTTTACAGAAATGAATTTGACTGCTTACATTAGATGGATAGATTCCTAAAGGATATCAACAACCTCTCCCAAGAAAATACATAACATAAATAATCCCGTATCCATTTACTTTGAAAGGTGAAAACTTATCTCAAACAAAATTTTAGGCACAGATAGCTTTTTGACAATGAACTCTTTCAGACAATTTAGGAAGCTATGCCAAATCTATACAAATTACTTCAGGAAAATGAAGAGGAAAAATTAATCATTCATTTATTTTTTGAAGGCAAGTTAACATACAACAAAATAAAAATAAGATATAAGAGCAAAAAGCTATAAACAAATACTCTTATGAACAAAGTGAAATAATCTCTAACCAAGATTATGAAAACAGAATCCATCTATCTATTAAGAGTCATATCATGACCAAGAGTAGTTTATCTCAGAGATCAAGGTTGCTTTGACATTAGACATTTAATGTAAATCACCAATAGGGCAGATTATAAACATGGCCTTGTCCATATGTGCAAGTGACATTTAATAAAATTCAGTACTCATTCCTAAGAAAATGTTTTATTGTTGTATGAATCACCTATAGCAAAGAAAGCTCAAATTCCTATCAGTGATGTAAAACTGAGTGCTTCCCTGTAAGGACAAAGAAGCAGGCTGGAGAGTCCTCATTCATCACCTTGATTCTGAAGTTTCCTGTGGGTGCTTTGAGGCAAAGGAAACAGTAAAGTGCATCTCAAGTGGAAAGGAAGGAGTGAACCTATCTTTACTTGTATGAGACATGAGCATCCATGGAAAAGATCCCAGGAGATCTGCAAAAAATGTCTAGAATGAGCGAGTACACATAGGTACAGGGTATGAGATCAATGTATACATCAAGAAATGGAAATTGGAAAATGAAACTTAACATAAAGGCAAAAACATGAAATAACACAAATATCAAAAAACAGGGAAACCCTCTACAGCCACAGCTAAAATATTGATTAAAAATAGACTTAAGGGCTGGGGAGATGGATCAGCAGTTAAAGGCACTTGCTCAAAAGGTCTGCTGGCCTGTGCTTGATCCCCCAGTGCCCACATAAAGCCAAGTGCACAAAGTGTGGCACATGGGTATGGAGTTCATTTGCCATAGCAAGAGGTTCTGGCATGGCCCCTTCTCTCTCTCTCTCTCTCTCTCTCTCTCTCTCTCTCTCTCTCTCTCTCTCTCTCTCTCTCATAAATAAATGTTTAAAAAAACAAAATAAAAATTGGACTTAAATCAAGTGAGAGATATATAAATGTAAGCTTTCAGAAATTATAATGTTCAAGATTGTCAAAATGTCACTTTTTTCATAAATTTCTGATTCAATGTTGTTTGGATCACAAGCTCAGCATGCTGCACATAAATCAACAAGCTGGCTCAAGAATTATTTTAAAATACAGAAGAAAGGATAAAAATAATTTGAAAGGAATAAAAATATAAGTTATACATTGGGAGAAAATATTTGTAATTCACATTTCTGGTGTAGGACATATATTTAGAACATGCATTGGATTCTCAAAAATGGGGAAAAGATTTGGCTAGACACTTCATACATGAAGACAGGTAGGCGACAGTTGAGTGTATGACGATATCATTAGTCATGAGAAACATGAAATTGAAACTGCAATATGTTACTGTCATGGTTTGATCCAGGTGTCCCCCACACACAAATGAATGTGTTCTGAATGATCGATCCTCAGTTGATGGCAGTTTGGGTTTTACAACCTCAATGAAGCTGTGTTGTCAGGAGCGGGCTTATGGGGTTATTAGCCAGCTTCCCCTTGCCAGAGTTTGGCACACCTTCCTGCCGCTGTTTCCAGTGCTGTGGCAGAGGTGATGTCCAGCCCTCTGCTCATGCCATCGTTTTCCCTGCCGGGATGGAGTCTCCCCTTGAGTCCGTAAGCCAAATAAACCCTTTCCTCCACAAGCCGCTTTTGCTTGGGTTCTTTCTGCGCAGCAACTAGAAAGCTGACCGCAACAGTTACTATTGTACAACTATTTGCTATATTACCTAACAAAGTAACTTAGCAAGTGCTGCCAAGAATAAGCAGAAATAAGAGTATTCATGGTAGAACCACTCTGGGAAACACTTGTCCAAGAATGAAAACATTACACATTTTCCTGTCCTCTGGTCTGCTCATTCTATAGTTAGAAAAGCCTATGTCCAAACACAAATGTCATACAAGTTCATAGAGCATGTTTTATCTTCACAAAACAGATGAAAGTGAATAAGTAAATGCACTTCAAACTATCACAGAGGGTCCTCTGCTTAATCAGCCCACCAGCCATTTTCTCATAGGTCAACAATGTGGTTTAGAGCATCTGAATTATTTGGATATTTAAAACTGCTAGAACGTATGCAGTGATGAATGTGTGCCCTGAAAATATCCACAATGAGACAAAGGAAGAAGGTATGCCGTGTACAAAATATGTGATGCTCATTACTGACTCTGACCATCAGGGTCAGCAGCTATGATGGGAGAGAGCAAATAAAACAGGGGCCAAGTTCTTGAAATCATAGCATAGACAGTGTATCAAAAAGAAGAGTTGTGTAGAGATTTCACATTTTAACATCATTTTCCTGAAGTCAAAAGTTTTGTGTATTGAGTTCTGCTATTCAGTGTTTCTTGAAATTCGATTCTCTTATGTGGTTCCAGTAACGGATAAAATACCAGTGTCTTTCTATGGAAAAGAGGTAATAATGGTAATGTTCATTTGGCCTCCATTACAGCTGCTTGGGATCTCTGCTTTATATGAATAAGTATGGATTTCTTTCAAGAACTTTAATGAACTTGGAGAAACTAGACTTTCATAACAAATTAGGAAGCAAGAACTTTTGAATTTAAATTAATCAAAGTTGATGTACTACAGGTAGAATCCCCCATTTCTTTGCTCACACCATTGTTTTCAGGACTTGGACTCTGTTGTAGACGTGATGCTTTGTGGGGAACATAGAAGTAGGAAGTTAAGAAGTGACAAATTGCTTAAATTTCCATGTTCCAACATCCATTTCATCTGAGAGAGATGTAAAGTGTGAGAATAAAATTCGTTATTGTACATGCTTTTCTTTCCTAGGAGATAAATAAGTTTTGTGGTTAAAAAGAGATGAAACCTTCAAAGAGAGCTTCGTGGTAGCCAAGTCTGTTAGGGAATCATCACACAGTCCTCCTCCACCCTGGGGTCAGCCCTGGTTGCCCCATGGGACTGACAACACTGGACATATTGCTATTCAGATGGGAAGTCTGCATGTAAACAGACCAGCCCCAAGTCTGCATTTATACCTCACTTCATAGGGGTATATTACCTTTGGGAACTGAGACAATATGGGCATTCTTTTTTTAAGTAATATGTTTATTGATCATTGTTTAGCCATTTTCACTCAGTTTTGTTTTTCAGTGCAATGACTACTGTTGGCATTAGAACAATAGAAAATCTAGTGAACAAAACCGTATAAGGAAGATTGTTTCTGAAATAATATGGACATTCTTAATAACTCATTGACTATAAATGTGGATAACATAGTCATTTAAAAAGCCCTTATCAAAGTCAAATGTGTATTCCAGGCCTGTGGTTACACCTGGGTGTGGAATGTGGGACACTCGGAATTCGAACACATGCACTTTGCATGCCCCTCCACCTTAGGCTGTCTATGGAAACAAAAATCTAGATATAAGCATTTAATCAACATATACCTATGTATAGTATACTTTTTATTTATTTGAGAGAGAGACATTTTGGGCACACCAAGGCATCTTACGCTGCAGATGAACTCTACACAGTGCACCATTTTGTGTATCTGGCTTCATGTGGGTCCTACCAATGGAATCCAGGCTGGCAAGCTTTGTAGGTAAAGGTCTCTAACAACTGGGAAATCTTCCCAGCCCACATACCCATATTTTAGAAATATAAGCTCTTCAGTAATACAAAACATGAACCGTCTTACACTTACACTTCAGCAGGAAGCCTCTTGTGTTTCATATCTGTGAAGCTGAAAATTCTGGTGATCACAGCTAACTTCCATTAAGCTAAATTTCTGCTATGTTTCTTTGTCTTAGAAATCTTGCAGTATGATGAGAAGTGAGGCCATCAAATATTAAATATTACACACCACCTCATAGAAGGGTTCATATTCCCCACACCACATTTATATTTCTATCTTGCTACATGCATATAATGCCAGAGAAACAGGTCGATGTGTACACATATGTTTTCATTTTAATTTATAGTCATTCTTGTGAGCGTACACTGTTCTTGACACTATCGTTGAATCGTGCTAATAAATAATGTTAACACTGCCCTTAAAAGAATTAACTGCCCTCAGAACCTGGTGTACAGTGCAGACATCTCCATAGTCTCATTATCGTGAGGTAAATCAGCCAGTTTAATTGAACCTGTCTTACACTTTGGAGAATACACTTCAAATCTCTTAAAGCTGTGAAACACCACGACAATTTAAAATCTACCTTGTCATTATTTAATCCATTCCCTAAAACCTCAATTGTATGAGCGAAGTACAAAGTTCACCTTCCTTTCTGAAAACTCTGGAGTCTCTACCCTTCATCTAACCATTGTATCAGTCATTTATCAATGTATACAGCAATTACTCTGGTTACAAACATTTGGCTAAAGTCATTGCCTGCACGCTGTGTCATGTCCCTGCTAGTTTCTATAAGGTAACTCAATCTCTCTGCATATCACACTAACCCCAGAATAAATAGAACAAACATCTGTAATGGGAAAAATATGGGCGACGTGACACTTCACAGCGAAGCACGAACAAAACTGGGAGAGAGGAGGTTGACATCTTGTATTTTGTCTCAGCGAGTGCATCACAGTTCTCTGAAGACAGGACCCACCTCGTGCATCCTGCCCATGGTCCTCAAGTCCCAAACTGAAGTTCAAGGTATGGACTTAAGTGGGGAGGGTCTCGGATGCCAGGGAGGGGAACGCACTGGCCTCAGCAGCATTAGCGAGGGTCACTCATTTCATTCTGCGACAAGTGTCTGTCACAGTCCCTACAGCCTTTGTTCAGGTGGGATGTCCCAGGGGGGGAGTCCATGGTCCTAGAATCCCCTCCCCTCCAGCTTCCTGAAGAAGTCAGGGCCCCCAAGTCTGTTGCCTGGAGAGCTTCTGGCCCCGGGCCTCGGATGCGCGGTCTGCAGGGACGCGGGAGCAGAGGAGGCCGAGCTCGGAGCTGAGCCCGGCGGGACGGGGAAGCCAAGCGGGTGGTGGCGGAGCGCAGGGGGCCTTGGAGGCCGGGCGCGGGGCGGGGCTGCGGGTGGGCGGGAGGAGGGCGGGCCCGGCGGGCTCCAGCGCCAGCCTTCGCTCAGTCCCAGCCGGAGCGCACCGCGGACAGCTCTCCGCGCTCAGCCTCGCCTCGGTCCGCCAGCACCCCGCGGGTTCTCCGTGAGCATCCCCGCCGGCCTTCCTGCCCCGTTCACGTGCTCATCCCCGCCGGCTCTCCGAGACCCTTCCCGCCGGCTCTCGGCGCGCGCTGCCCGGGCGCACGGGGCTCGCCACGCCCGTCGAGCGCGGCGCGGGGCTCCCGCGGAACCTTCTCCAGCAGGTAGGGGCGGCGACGCGGAGCCACGCGCGGTCCCCGGCGCGGGGAGCACTTGGCGGAGAGCCTCGCCTCCGGGCCTGGAGCGGGGCGGCGGGGCGGGGGTCCCGACCGGCCTTGCCGGCTCGGGCGCGGGGCGCGGGGCGCGCGGACTTGCCCGCAGGGGAAGCGCTCGCGGGGACTTGGCAACCTCGGGGGTGTGTGAAGGGAAGCAGAAACCCTCCCAACTCTGGGTGTCTCCCAGGAGGAGGGGGCGAAAGTGACAATTACCAGGACCTGGGATGCCGCCAGTTGCCATGGGAGATGCGGTGCAGTCACCTATGCAACCGTTCCTGGGCGTCGGGTGCCATTCCTCCAGGTTTTCTTTGGGGGTGGGAAAGACACGCTACTTCAGAGAACAAAGATGTAGGGGAGAGGGGCTCCCCAGCTGCCATCTCTTTCCCGGATCCCTCTGACCCCTCACGGAGACCCCTGGCTGGTGTCAGCTCCATTGTCTCAGGCCAGCAAGTGAGGGGCAGGTCAGGACGGGCAGTGCCTTCCTGGGCTGCCCCTTCTTCCAGAATTGGCCTAATGCAGGTCCCTGAGCATGCTTGTAACCACTACCTTTGGGATACTCCTGAAAGGAAATGGGGATGATTTTCATCAAGTTTTCATAGTATTTCTGTTTTTATTTTTAACAGAATAGCTATAAATACTCGTGGGTCAGTAGGCTTCTGGAAGGGCAAGCCTGTCCGTATGTGAAACCCTGTGTTGTCCTTTGCTACCTGAAAGGATGATTGGCCCAGGGGAGGATTCCTTGAGGAGTCAAAGTTGGCTGCTCAGAGAGGAGGAAGGAGCAGGAGGGATGTTGACCCTCAGGAGGGTGCTCCCAGAGGTCCAGCTGCTTTGGAGCTATGGCTTTCTTTGGGAGTCTCAGGACATCTCTCCTATTCTGCTGGGATGTCAGGTACCCAGTCATACTCATGCTTGCCGCCCATCATCGACGTTGTATGTGAGTCTCTTGAAGCCCTCCCCTGTTTCTCCTGGGGCATTTCTTTTAGAATCAAAAGTGGGGTCAAGGGACCCCAAAGCCACAGTCTTAGGAGAGCGCAACTATGGACCCAATTGCGTGGGATTCTTCATAGACGCCAGAATCCATTGCATTTTGATCTTGGTGTTTTTAAAAGCTTTAGAAGCACTCTGTCCCATCCATAGGTATAGGTGGTCTAAAATATGTCGTCCTGAAGTTGTTTGTGAATATTATAGACACATTTGTGATATATAGCTCACATTAACATCTAAGGTCTTTTGTTACCTGTGACTTACATGAGTCCATGAGGGGATGTTTGTTGGACGTTTTTGGAAATCAGGATATATGTCATTCATTGCCTTTGAGCCAGCATTAATGTGTCTCATAGACTGTATTACATACATAAAAGTCATCTAGAGCGTAATATTTGTTTATTGAAGGGAAATTACTTTAATCAATAAAAACTCTTGGAGCGCACAGTGTGAGCCTGGAGTTCATCAGAGTCCTGTGAGAACTGGAGGCAGATGTAATAATGTGAGATAATTTGTATGGTATACACCAAAGTAGCTTAAGTATCTTATGTGTGCAATTAATACTCTAAAGCTCCCCTCCTCCAAACTGAGATTGCTCCATTGATTATTAATGTCTGGTGCAAACTCAGTGTTGTGCAGATAAAGGAGCGTGTACTGAATGAGCGCCCCATGCATGACATCGGTGATCTTGAAGGTGACTGATTTAAAATGGAAACCAACTGGAAGGGACAATCTGTAGGGTTTTGCTATAGGCATGTACAGAATACATGTAGAATGCAATATTCTGTATATGTGCACCGGTATGAATGTGCATACATGCAGGCAGTGAATGTGTTGGTACATCTACATGTGAGGAAAGGCACTGCTTGGGAACTGGGCTATCTGAACACAGTGGTGTTTCTCAGTCTGAGCCCGTGTTCAGTGGAACAACTCAATGGCACACCTGCCACTCCCAGATCTCACCCAGGGGCAAATCTGAGCCTTTGATGGCCTCTCTTCTCATAATAACAAAGCACCAGAATACCCTGGAACTTTGAAAGGGAGTAGCTCAAACTACTCCAGGTGAAGGAGCTGAGGCTGAGAGGCCTTGAGTGACTTTTTTGATGCTACACGAGGGAAGATTTACTGAGCCCTTTGTCTCCACCAGCTGGAGTGTTAGAGTTGTGGGAAGGGGGAGCAATTTGATGGCATGAGTCCTTCTTCCTCAGGGTGGGCTGCTTCTCTCTTGCCTCTTCTGTCCCCAGACAGTTAGTGGGAAGAATGGCATATGGAGAACAAGGAGACCATGTTAAAATGAAACATACATACCATTTCATCATGCGGGCTTAGGAAACTACCCCCAAGGTGTAATTGCAAGTGACTTGCATGGACAATGCATGAGAGAAGGCACTCACTGGCCTGTCTTCCCTGGAGGACTGAGGTCCTAGTAAGGACACCTCACCCTCTTGTCATTTGCTTTTCCATCTAAGAGCTCCTTTGACCACCAGAGCCACCTGCTGAGGATGCTGGACATGTGTGACCATCATTCCAGAGTGTCTGGTTATGGCTATGGATTCTGTCCCCTTCTGTTCATCTGATGCTTTTTGGGGCTGTGAGACATGGAAGCTTTACACCACATGTCTCCTGGCCTCAGTCTGCTCCCCCCATATTTATTGTTAATAATTAGATACATTGCATAAGCAAGCCTCATAATGGTACCCCCATTTCTCTACTCCCTGTCCCCAATTCACTGGGGGCTCTCTTCAGTGGGATTTCTGGATCAGTCCATGGGTTAGGAGGTTATGGATTGTAAGAGAGGTAGCTAGGTGTTGTGTGTGTGTGTGTGTGTGTGTGTGTGTGTGTGTGTTGTTGTTGTTGTTGTTGTTGTTGTTGTTGCTGCTGCTGTCGGGACAATGGCCTCTGGGTGTTTACCTTCATGGTCTTCCAGCCTGCCTTGGATGCAGCTCCCTAAGGATTTAGGCAATGGTTTTTGAATGCAGGCAGGAAACCAATGGGATATTTTAAGTAAAAATTTATGCTCCACTTGCCTCTCTTCAGCATGGACTTTTGTTCAAGGGAATGTGCCAAGCAGTGATTATTTTAAAGCTGGTAGAAGGTGAAAAGAAACTTACTAATGATTTTGTTCTGACACTTCCACAAGATGAACTGTTATGATTTAAAAGTGATGTTTGAGTGTCAAGTTGACAAGAGGTGGACTTGTGATGACCAGTCTGCACGTTAACTTGATTAGATTAAGAACCCATAGGGCACTAGTAGGGAACACCCTGGGCGTGCCCATGAGGTTATTTCCAGGGAGAATTAACTGAGGAGGGATGACGTATCCTAAATGTGAGTGGCATCATCCCAATGTGAGTGGCATCCTTCCATAGGCTGGGCTCTTGGGCTGAATAAACGTGAAAAAGCCAGCTGAGCACCACACTCCAACTCTTTGCTTACGGGTCTGCAGAGATGTGAGCCCACTGCCAGAGCCACGCCTTCTGCCTTCTGCCACAGTGATGGGCTGTGTTTACTCAGACCTTGAGCCAAAACAACTTCTCCTTCCTTCTGTTGCTTCTTGTTGGGCATTAGGTCACCACCACGAGGAGAGTTACTGACACATAATCAGCAAGTCAAGTGTGCAATAACTTCAGGGTGTTCTCTGAAGTGCCGGTTCCAGATTCCCTGCAGGTGTCTAGAAAGGACAGGATCCCCCAGCTCACCGTGGTCAGGTGTACAATAACTTCTGAAAAGAATATTGTATACCATTGAGAACCAGGGCAGAGTGTTCTCTGTGGTGCCAGCACCAGAATCCCTGCAGGTGTCTAGAAAGGACAGGGTTTCCCAGCTCATCCTGGTCCTACAGACAAGGAGTCTGGCTGGGACTTAATCTGCATGGAGTCATTTTCATGAGGACTGCTTGTGAGAACCACAGGGTCTAAGAATTCAGGATCTTGGGCTGGAGAGATGGCCCAGTGGTTAAGACACTTGCCTCCAGTGCCTAAGCCCCTGGAAACAACAACAACAACAAAAAAAGAATTCAGGATTTCTACCCAGCTGGAGTGAACTCTCTTTCCTATTTAAGTAAGAGTCTGTGAAGATTTTCTAACTTGATTATCTTTGTTATTACAATAATGAGGGAAACTCTATCACACCAGAGCACAATTCCTAGGAAGTTTGATTCATGGTAATATGAATATAATTTCAGCTAAAAGTGTCCATACACAAAGATGATATTTTCAAATATGTTTTCACCTTCCAGTGGCAGGAACATGTTGTGATTTCTTTTATTTCTTCTTCATTTATTTCTCTCTTTCTCTTCCCCCCTTTCTTCCTCCCTCCATCTAGCCATCTATCTGTCTGTCTGTCTTTCTTGCTTTATTTTTTCTGTCTCCTTTTTTTTTTTGAGAAGGAAGAATGTCTTGCTATGTGACTAGGTATATCCCACACAGGATTATAGCACTTTATATACAATTTTATTTTAAACAAAAATTATTCGAAACGATGTGGCCTGTGTTATTTCTACAATGTGTTCTCTGAAAATGAGGCTCCAATTGAGTACAGTTCTCCACGTTCACTCCCCCTGCCTTGCTCATGCTCATGTCTCAGCCCTTTGCCATCCACTTTCTCTAATGCATGCCCAGCCTGGCTCCTCACACCCTGGGGTTGGGGCTGTGTGTTTTCCCTTTATTCCTCTATCTGGAATACTTGCTGCCTTAGGCTCCCCTTGACTCTCTTGCTTCCAACCCCTGTGACTGATGACTGCCTCTGGCTCTCCTTGAAGCCTCTCGTGCTTTCAGCCCATGTCTGCTAGCACGACACCTTGACCATGTGCTCTGTGGAGCCTCTGAATTCTGATATGAAATGAGACCCTAGTCTCTCTGTCCCGCTGAATGCTGTCCACATTGCCCTCACTCAACCTGCTCTCCTCTTTCTCTTCCTTTCCTTCCATTTCCCATCAGTCATCCAGTCATCACCGTTTACCTCATGAATATTTCTTGGATTTGTCTTCCTTATTCTGACCTTCTAGGGCTGCCCCTGACGAAGCTTTCATCATCCCTGCCAGGGCCCTGGGCCCAGACCTCATTCATCTTCCCTCTTTGCTCTGCTCCTCCAAGTCAGGCTTACAGTTGCCAGAGTGATTTATCTTAAATGCAAATTTGACCACGAGACCACTTGCTGAAGGGACTGAAATGATTGCTTGTTGCCCACAGTGTAGAGTGTAATCCCTTCTGTGCCATGTAGGTCATCCTGACCGCTTTCTGCCCCCAGGACTACTCTCTCGCCTATCCTGACATCCTTGGTTACACGAACAACTTTGCAGTCCTTTTTTTTCTTATAATTATGCAAATCTACAACTTACTTTTATATGTCCAGTTTCTTCCTTTGTTACAATTATTTGCTGAATTCCACACAGATCATGGTAAAAGCAAGTTTCAGTCCTCACTGTTGCTATAAATCAAGGCTCAACAAACACACCAGTGGCTCTGTTCATTCTCCTGTGAGCTGGATGTGAACTTCCAACTTTGGTCAGCTAACTTGGAGTATGTTCCTGAATACCACGTCCCATGCATGTCCCTGTCCTGACCTCTTCTTTTCCTGCTCTTCCATCAGCACTTTCACAACTACCTAGGTCTGGCAGGTGTCCTGTGTGTGAACACAGGTAGTCCATATGCAGCAAGGATGCTGTCCAAGATCTGCCAGCTTGTCAGTGGAGATTGGGCTCCAGCCCCTGTCCAGCCTCCAGCTATACAGTCCTGATCTCTACCCTCGGTCCGTCATCCCAAACCCTGACCTACTCATGCTTATGACTCTCTCTAGTGTCATCTCTCTCCCACAAAACATCTGCAAGGCAAGAAAAGGAACACAGAGTTTGAGTAACCCAGTTGAAGTTTCATTGTTAGCTTATCACAGATCCTTACTGGCACAATGGTCTTGTTACTAACCCTGTGTTCTTTCCACTTTTTGAGACAACAAAAACATTGATTCTTTAAAATTGTCATGTATTGGGGCTGGAGAGATGGCTCAGCAGCTAAGAGCACTTCCTGCACAAGGGTGATGGCTGGGTGGGACTGACACCACCAAGTTCAAGTCCCTAGGACTCAAGTAAAGAGCTGAGTGTGACCATGCACATCTGTAACCATAGTTGTGTGGGGAGCTGAGAAAAGGGGACCACTGGGGTTCATGAAAATGTCAAGGCTCAGGAATCAGTGGTGAGACTCTGTCTCCAGAAAATAAGCAGATAAGCAGTGGAGGGGAACATGCAGTGGGTCCCATGCCTACAGGGGTGTTCATACAGTGCAATGCATGCACACCATATCACACCTATTATGCACATGCACATGCAAGGAAAAGTGTGCTCATTGACTGAGAGCATCAAATGACATCAGCGTCTGCAGGATGCATCAAACCTGTGGGAAGCCTGCAAACTAAGCATGTTGCTTATATTTTGGATTGTTTTTATGAGACAGGGTCTCATTCTATGCCCCGAACTGGCTCCTAACTCACTAAGTAGTGCAGGCTGGCCTTGTTCTCATGACACAATCCTCCTGCCTCAGCTTCCTTAGCACTGAGCCTCCACGCCCAGCTTGCTTACATTTTAAGATTGTGGTTAGAAACAAATCATCCCAAGCAGTGTGTAATCACCTCAGCCGATGGTCCACAAAGCCTAGAACCCTTGCTAATTGGCTTTTCTATAAACTGTACGCTGAGCCTGGATCCATAGCAACAATGAGAATCAAATCTCACATTTTTAGTTATTAGTTTATGTGGACTTCAGCAAAGAATTATAACAAAGAAACAGGACATATAAAAAATAAATTGTGGATTTACAGAATTAGAAGTCTCAGAAACTATATAACCCTCACTGTTCAAAGGGTGGATGTCATATCTATTCATTAAATTTAAAAATTTTATTTGAGTGATGGAGAGAGGATATATATATATACATATATATATATATATATAAGAATATAGAGATAGAGGAAAGAGAGAGAGAGAGGGAAGGAGGGAGGGAGAGAGAGAGAGAGAGAGAGAGAGAGAGAGAGAGAAAGAAATATGGGCATGCTAGGGCCTCTTGCTGCTGCAAATGGAGTCCAGATGCATGTACATCTGACTTTGTGTGGGTACTGGGAAATCAAACCCAAGCCAGCAAGCTTTGTGAAAAAGTGCCTTTAATTGCTGGGCCATCTCTCCAGCCTTCATTAAGTTTTTGAATCTTATTATTTATCCATAAGTAGTTATTATGATAGATAGAATTATTGGCAAAAGTGCAAGTGAAGTAAGTCAGTTAATAGTTCATAAATATCACTGTGGGCAGTTTGGGTTAAAATATATGTTTGAAGGTGTGGCTAAGGGTGAGCTTGACAATTAAATTATTACAAGCTAAATTGAATTATGCATGAAAATCAGCTTTGAATTCTTCTATAACTAAAATATTGAAAGCACTTTAATTTCATTTTTATTACTGGAATTAGTTAGCATTTGAAAATAAACCCAGGAGGTTAAAGCCTCTGGCGCATGGTTCTGCATGCCTTTAATGAACACATTTGAAATATTCTGTAATTCCTGTGCGAGTGATAAGTTCTTCCTTGGCTTACTCATTTCCTTTCCAATTTAGATTCTTGGTTATTAGCAGCCCGGTGCTTTGTGGCCTGGAGTCCCTCAATAGAGCCAGCAAATCTTGCATTAGAAAGTCTATTAATATTCTTTTTATCTTATTTAGAACAGGGAGCCATTCACTTTACATTTATTTCAGTGATTCACTGTCGATGCAAGACAAAAGAAACAGAACCTAAGAAACAAAGAAACTTGGAAGTGAATGCTAAAAAAGTCATTTTTACAGAGGTTATGTTAGCTCTTTTTATTTTACAGTGGGCAGAAACAAATAATGGTTTCTGGGGTAAGATGTGTTACTTCTCAGGAAAGCAGGTCAATAAAGCTTCAAGTACATAAGCAGCCAGCTGAGATGCTAAACAGGCTTTTTCCCTCATGTGTATTAGAAAGAAGATATCCCCTCATGTGCATTATAAGCAGATATCCCCTTGTGTGCATTATTAAGCAGATAGAAGCAGATTGAAGAAGGAAAGTGCCATGAGTGTAATAGATTAGTAAGAAGACTTGCTTGACAAAGAAAACGGTTGGTGTATTAGTTACTTTTCTCGCTAATGTGACAAACTACCTGACCAGAAATAACTTAAGGAAGTTGAGGGTTTATTCACACTTACAGTTTTTAAAAAATATTTTATTTATTCATTTTTCAAGCAGAGAGATACAGAGAGAGAGATAGATAGATAGATAGATAGATAGATAGATAGATAGATAGATAGATAGATAGAGAGATTGTGGGTCTGGCTTATGTGGGTCCTGGGGAATTGAACCCAGGGCCTTAGGCACTGGAGGCAAGTGCGTTAACCGCTGAGCCATCTCTCCAGCCCACACTTACAGTTTTGAGGGGCTATAATCCCTCAGAGAAGGGAAGGCATGAAAGCAGAGGAGGAGGGCAGCTGGTCACATTGCTTCCACAGCCAGAAAACAGATGGAAAACCTCAAGGCCCACCCCTCCTGACCCACTTCCTCCAGCAAGGCTCCACCTCCTGAAGCTCCAAGACCTTCTCAAACAGCCACTAACCAGAGAAGCAAGCATTCAAACATGTGAGTCTAGGATGGTCTTACTACAGTCAAACCACAAACAGCTGGAATCCCACTTCCGCTCCCCACACCTCTAAGACAAAGAATACTTTGGAAAAACCTTTCTGGGCCTTGTTGATGCTACAGTGTGTGCGAAAGGCTTTGTAGGGTTAGATGCAGGATTGAATGGGGTAGAAACTGCAGGGCTGAGTTGGGGATCTGTTCCTGTGGATCTGTCAGGAGAAAACCTCAGAGGATTGAAACTTTTCATGAAAGTTTCATTCATCCTGAGAATGTCTTGGCACTTAAAAAGTCTGTGCTGTCCTTGAGGGCCCTCAGTGGAATGGGGGGGGGGAGAGGGAACAAAAGAGGCTAACCCAATGGGAACACAACCAATTTGCAGCACATTCATATATTAACGCTCCCAATCATAGTTACTTAAAAAATGAGCTCTCTTCTAACAAAATTATTATTGGGAAATCAAAATTAAGAAAGGACATGCTAAGGTTGGCTTGATTCTAGTGGACAAATATGCAATAATATTAGAAAAAATGGGTCAACAACTTACTCTGTTATGTTAAGACCATTGGTGTGCAGGAGATCACAGGAAGAGATTATGAAATGTTTGGAGGAAAGACACTTTCACCACTATAAGCAGAAATTATAAAAACAGATGCAGTATAAATGGTAGGGGAGGCTCTAGAGAGCAAAAGAATGACTTCTTGGTCATCTATTATTGTCACAAAAAAGCAGAAGTCATATCGAAATGCCATCCCACTCTCCAGGTCCACTGGGGAGTGACATTTAGCCAGGACACAGGTGCAATGTATGCAAGCAGAGTGAGCAGTCCTGTAAAGTGGTCGAGTGTCAGGGATGTATCTCCATGTGATCAGAAGCAAAAAAATGGCTGGAGACAAATGTCAGCTCAGGGTGCCATACCCAGAATATGAACCAGTGGTCACCCTTTGTCACTATGTCAACAGATGGTTTAAAGGTGACTTGAAATCCACTATGATCTCAACACTATTCATCATATTTTTCCTACTATTAGATTGTACTCAGATTAAAACCAAGATAGGTGAACTACAAATATGACTTAGCCAGGGCCCTGGGTAACCTCTGGGGAATGAGGGAGAGTTATAGAACTGTCAGAGAACAGGCATAAGTCAGGCATCCATTCTGAGCTCCAAAGAGATGTATCTCAGAAGCTGTAAACCATCAAAAAGAAATCATCCATGTTATGTATCACACACACATCATAAGTCATTTATAACCTTTCAAGCATTAGGAGCAAAAATGCCTCACAAAATTCATGGTGAGCCACCTGACTTCTTAGTTTGAGCATAGAGCTCGATCTACCATCCATGCTGGGCTTGAGCCTCCCTCAAATTGGGGATCTGACTAATTTATTTTTAAGATTCTTATTCTCTGAAGATGTTTGAGAACATTTATTATTTTCTTGGTTTCATTGGGTGTCACCTTGTTAAAATTGTGACAAAAACACAAATGTCTAACTCAACAGTTTTTCATTTTCACTTTATCATGCAAAACTGAAACTCCATAGCCATTGGACCACAACTTCCCATTTACTGGATGCTAGAGTCCCTGCTGACCACGTTTTATTCTGTTTCATGAGTTGTCCAGGCACCACGTGCAAGGGAAGGTGCAGCGTTTTCTTGTTTTGTATTACACTTATTTGACTTACTCTAAAGTTCTCAAGGCTCATCTCTTCTGTAGCCAGTTCCAGGATTTCCTTTCTGTAAAGGCTGAATCTCTCTCTATATCTATATCTATATCTATATCTATATCTATATCTATATCTATATCTATATCTATATCTATATCTATATCTATATCTATATCTATATCTATATCTATATATGGGTCTCACATTTTCTTTATTCACCCATTAATGGAAATTCAAACTATATAAACTTTCACCTTAACTATAATAAATCATAATACATGGATCATAGATGTGCAAATATATAAATATATCTTCAAAATTGTTCGCTATTTTTTTTTTTGTTTAAGCTTTGGGGAAGGTCCATACTGTTTTCCACTGTGGCTGTACCACTTCACCTTCCTGCCCAGGGTTCATAAGGACTCTGTTTTTTCCATGTCCTCACCAATGCCTTTTTTTATATAGCCATTCTGCCAGGTGAGGAGACATTTGGTTACTGGGCTTTGGGGATTTGTGTGCTTCAGTATATTAAGAATGGAGCTACTCTTTCAAGTCCTGGTTTGCTTCCTGGGCACATATGTGTACACATGACTAAAGGAACTACACCCAGGAGGCAGGGCCTGAGTCCTGGGAACAAATATTCTAAGTTAATCAGTAGATAAAAAGATCTGGGCAAGTTGATGTTTTAGGCCAAGAATAATAACAGACAGTTTATCAGAGACGACTGTCAGCTTCCAGTGATGAATTAAAAATATAAATGACAAAAATTCAGCATGTTAAGGACCCATCTTGAAGAAAGCTCACATGTGATAAATATGTGAGTGATCATTAACTGATGCTAATTAAGTACAGTGAGCCATGTCTCAAGAGCACAAGCCAATATGCTGCTGAAAGTGACATGTGGTATCTCATAGTGTAAGCTGGAAAGTTCACATTTAGTCAGAGAATCATAAAAATCACTGAGCTAACAAAATTGAATATCTAACAGTAGAAATCAATGATAATGATTAAAACCCCGAAAGAGGATACATAAGTTTTTCTTAGAAAGACTTACATCAGAAAAGTGTAGAAAGAATTCAGTATTTTTCCTGAAGCAAAATGATGATGCCTATTATGGAGTTGACCTTGGACCAATGGATGAAGGTCAGGTTAGAGTATGCTTATTATGACTTGTAGTTCACTCTGTCTTTGACTTTAATAATTCCAAGGGGAAGGAAAGATGAGTGTGCAATGCTGGCAGCATTCCCTTCAAGAGCTATTCAGACAGAAGCAGGAAAGCTTCTGTCCAGATGTGACTAGCTGATGATGTTTGTAATCTTCTCAATACATCTCCCCGTCATGGGAGACAGGAAAACATCCATGGTCTTCAATGGGGAAATCCCCATGGTAACCTTAAACTATCCAGCTCAAAGCACTTTCCTGCTTCTTGAGCAAAGAGGAATTTCTTAGTCCTAAATTATAGCTTTACATGTGCAGTGTGACTTAGACAATTGTCCCTGGTTGTCATACACATAATTACTGCTTTCTAAAGGCATAAAGTCAAAACAAAGGAAAAGGGAAGGGCAGATACTTGAAAAATGTTGATTCGAAATTCACGTGGCATGGAAAGTTAACATGGTAGCTTTTGTGAGAGTTTGAGATTACTTCATTCCAAACAACCGGTAGATAGGATCAGGACATGCAGCTGGGTAGGGGCTGTGTTGAGTTGAGAAAAAAAGAATTCCAGAAGCTTTGTAAATTCACCTCTTATTTTCTAGAGTTAAAACTTCTGCACATGTAGTGCTGATGTGTCATCAAACCAACCCGTTGGGAGAAAGAATGGATTAAAATTAAAAAAAAAAACAGTCCCAAGCATATGACAAGCAATTCTGCTTTAAACATGTTGGAAAGGGAAAAAAAATCCTATTGTTTTTATACTTTCATGTTTTCAGAAGACTATCAGGGTAATAAATTTCTTAAATCCATGTCCATCATGAATCAGTTTGCCAGAGGCTGGAAGTTCAGATTCCACCTGCTGCAGCAGATGGGCTCAAGTCGGTGGCTTGTGGCAGTGTGTGTCACGCCAATGGGAGTGTCAAGAAGCCAGCTCGCTGGGAAGTTCAACCTGCTTCACAGAAGTAAAGCAGGCCAGCAAGCTTTCTGCAGAATGGAACCAGTCTTTTCAACACTGACTCTGTCTCTGTCTTCCTTCCTCTCGGTTCCCCTCTCTCCTAGTCTTTTACACTTCAGATCTTTTAAGCCACTCTCTTCCTTGTAAGACTGCACATAGACGCAAATTGGTGACTTCAATGGATATCAAACAGGAGTTTGAATAGTGTACATGGAAAAAAGTAAAATTTACTTGGCTAAGATAAGTAATATGTGAAATATACATGCATATATATGGATACACATTTCAGATGAAAATCAAACATATACCTAAAAGCTACTATTTTCTTTCAGAGGTAACAAAAGCTGTCTCAAGTATGGAAATTAGGAACTGGAGAGATGGTTCAGTGTTTAAAGGTGCTTGCTTGCAATGCCTGACAGGAGTTCGATTCCTTAGTACCTAAGTAAAGCCAGATGCACAAAGTAGCACATGCATCTGGAGTTCACTCGCAGGAATCAAGGGGCCCTGGTGGACCTATACTCCATGTCTGTATTTCTCTCTCAAATTAAAAAAAAAATATTTTAAAAAAGAATGGAAATTATATAAAAATAACAATGAGGGGCTGGAGAGATGGCTCAGCAGTTAAGGCACTTGCCTCTAGTGCCTAAGGCTCCTAGTTCAATTCCCCAGGACCCACATAAACCAGACCCACAGGATAGTGGCCCTGGTGCTCTCTCTCTCTCTCTCTCTCTCTCTCTCTCTCTCTCTCTCTCTTTATCTTACTTTCTCTCTCTCTGTATCTTTCTGCTTGAAAAAGAAATAAAATATTTAAAAAAATAACAATGAGAACTCTGAAGGGTTCAGAGTAAATATGGCAAAGAATGTGTCTTCTAGCTCTCGTTCACCTTAAAATAAGGGATTCCATAAGTGACTTTATAAAAATACAGCTGTAATGTCCATTTGCGTTTGTATTTTAGTACTGTACCTGTCTCAAGGAAGAATTAGAATTCACTAAGCAATTCCAAGGAATCCAACTTTTGGAGTACTGATTCTAACTAAAAGCTATTAGGTTATGAGGCAGCAATTTATTAGAAAATTTAAAGAGGTTATTACTAAAAAGTATGTGAGGGTAACAATTCTAAAGAATTCATTCTTGAGCCTGGTGCGGCTGCTCATACCTATAATCTCAGCACTCGGGAGACTGAGGTAGAAGGATTGAAGTTCCAGGTCAGCCAGAGCTAAAGTGAAACCCCGCTTCAAATAAAAATGAACAAAAATATGAATTTATCCTTTTGGGATTCCCAATATGTGTGAACTGGGTCCTTATTCCTTTCTTACTCTCTTTCTCTTCTGCTTTGAGTGTGAACTTGGAAAGTCATTTAACAGCACTGTGATAGTGATATTCTATAATTCAAGAAGCGTTTATTGTTCGATCTGTCTGGTTGTGCTGCTTCAGTTATAAAACTCAAATGAAATGATGCATGTAAAAGTCATTTACAAAACTATAAGATGCATTCCACACCCATAAATTGCTCTTATATATGAGCGCAGGTTAAAATGCAATGGTCATCAGAGTGACAGCACAGGCCATTTTACTTGAATAAAACCCAATTAATACGTGGGAATAAAAATATGATGAGACCATACCTTTTATAATTTGGATTTGGGAGATTATTTTGCATGCCTTCATTGTGAATTTGAGGAGTTTATTAATATTTAGCATCCTGTTGGTAAACTCCTGGCTTGGAGGAGTAAGCAAGGTTAACTTCTGAAATAGGAAAGTCTGCCATATGGAACACAAATGGTATTTGTCAGGAAGAAATTAGCTCGTAAAATCCATTGACAATCTGAAACATTTTTACAATAATGATCATGAGCAGTTAAATTCTCTTCAGTCTCAAGTACATTTCAATCAATAAACATTTCACTTTCCATAGTCTGCATACAACTTGAAAGCATAGACGAGAATTTCAGATCAAAAGGAGGAGTGTGTTTTATCAGAAGCACAGGGATGGTGGGTCCCTAAAGCTCACACACAGTCCTCTCTGCCATGGTCCCCTGTGACAGACTCCTCACTCTCCTCCATCAGTAAGTAAAAGGTTGACCTAGTTAGGTTTGGGGTATCGGACTTGGGTTGCTGTGTGCAGTGGGTGACCTTGTTTCCATCCGATCCTTCTCTCTTTCACAGGGAGGAATGGTGTGGAATGTTGTCTTCCATACATAAGATGGCTATTGCATTCATGACCTCACAGTGACTGTGGAAACCTTCACAAGACTCACACAACATGGAGCCCATCAACAGTTCATTATATGTGATGAAAGAGGGTTGGAGGCCCCATCCTGTCTTGTGGGAGAAGTTACAGGCAGTAAATGGTGACTGAGGGGAGCAGGAGGCATTTTATGCAGTGATATTATAGCCAGTGGTAGGACACACATGCTCTGGTAAACACTTACCTTCTTTCCTTTCTCCCTCTTACCCTCCCTTCTCTCTTCCTCATCTACTTCTTCCATTTTCTGTTTCTATCTAAAGTGACCCCAGATTTATCATGCTAGGAAAAGAAGGAAGCAGTGTAAGGCATGTTCTCTGGCCTTCTGGAATGTAGTCTCACTGCAGAGGTGGGGCTCTCCCCTGTGAAAGAGAGAAGACAGGTGGGGTACTGCTGCCGGGAGATGAAGCAGGCAGGATGTCAGAGGCTCCTGGGACAGAGAAGGCTGGTGAAACCAGGGTTGACAAGTGGCTCCCTACCAGGGCTCTGGAGGTTGGATCGGAGGGATCCAGTTCATTTATATGGATGGTGCATACGGATTATATGTGACTTGGAAGTTTATTAACATTTTCGTAAATTTGTGCTGGATGGCAAGCAGAGCAAATGATTAGAATTTTCCAATTGGATTCCAACTTGTTTTAATTATCAACAAAATTCTATTTCTAACACAGCTATCTGATGGACAAGCCTTGTTTTGTGATTCGGTCAGTTGTGAACCTGATGGCTGCAAAATCAATGTATTAGGTGTCCTTGCTAATGACTCCCCTCACCTTCTTAGCAGCTGGCTGGTACACAGCACCACTCAGGCTGAAAAGTGCCCTCTTTCTGTCTGATCATTGGCCTTGGAACCTGGCATTTAGGACCTTAAGTGGTTTTGCTTCAAAATGTAATTATAGTTAATGATCTGTTTTGTTAATAAAATGGCTTTTCCTTTGTGCGGATAGTCAACAATATCTGAATGTGGAGAAAACAAAAGAAAATAAATGTGAACTTAATACATTTCAATAAGTCCCTATAATTATGTGTATTTTATACTTTGTTCTGGATTTACATGAAATATGATTTCATTATTATTGATGCGTTAGAGTTCTGTAAACATTCATTGGAGACAGATCGGATTGTTTTAAGTTTGTATTTACCCAGTCTTTCTTCTCAATAGACTATTTCCAGGGTTGGGTAAAATGGCTACTCACTAAATAATTGTTAATTATTTTCCCATTGTAAAAGCCAAGTCAAAGTCCTGACAGGAAGGATGTAAGTGACCCAAACTGCAGAGAAGGTTTGAACAGTGGAAAGGAGTCTTTTTTTTTTAAAGATATATTTACACACAGCCATGGGCTAGAAACTTAGAGTTTCCAAGTCCTTTCCTTCAGGAAGCAGTGACGGGCAGGAAGACAAGCCTGGCAAGTCTATGCCTATATGAGTGCATTTACTGAGTTGATGAATAAACAATTGCATAAGTAATATACATTGAATATTTGCTACATTTTCCACATGTATATTTACAATATATGTGTAACAAGTAACCACTTGTTGATTCCAATAATGTCAAAATGGAAATGCCAAAATCTAATTTTTCATGAATGCATGAATTTCCTTGGTCTGCTGTAACTTCACTACCACAAACTGAGTGGTTTTAGCAACAAAAGGCATTATTTCACAGCTGTGGATGTTAGAAGTCCTAGAAGAAAGTATAGACAGAGTTGGATTCCCTTGAGTGAGAAGCTGTCCAGGCCTCTCTGAAGCTCCTTGAGGTGAGCCGAGAGCCCTGGAGGTCCTTGGCTGGTAGAGCTCTGCAGTCTGTGTGATCACATCCTGACCTCCCTCTGCAGGCTTTGTTGTATCTAGATTTCCACTTTAGTAGGTACAGAGTCTTGTTGGATTGGGACATCTTACCTAATAACAGTTGCAATGAGCACATATACAGGGAAGGTCACATTGGAAGGTACTGGGAGTTAGGACTTCAATGTAAGAGTTTGGAACTGGGGAACATGGCTCAGTCACGACTGTGGGTGTAACACAAAGCCCCAATCCTTTCCATGTAGGAGTGACTTAAAACAGAGGACCAGATTCAGTATGGAAATGAGACTTGGGCAGGTACTTAGTGAGATGAGGACAGGACGGAAGGAGGTCTCTGGGCCAGTGATGGCAAAGTGGTCATGTCTGATGGAGAAAAAAGTCAGGGAACTTTTCATGAAGGACTTCTTGGGGGAAATTAATAGTGGAAGAATGTGAAGGAACTTGACCAGTAAACAAGACCCTTCCATCCAGCACATCTCTAAAGAAACGGAGGTTCATGACTGGCGGTTTGAATGTAAAATATTCTTGAGAGCCTCATGTGTTTGGGATGAAGCCTCATACTTACCTCCCAGCTAGTGGAGCCTTGGGGAGGTGGCGCCTGGGAGGAGGTATGTTGCTAAGGATGAACCTTGAGCTTGTCAGTCCAGCCACACACTGGGTGTTCATAGCCAGTGCACTCCCTCTTCATCTTGTCTGTTGATTGGAAGATCTGATGCCTGGGTGTCTGCCCTGCCATGCTTTCCCCAGGGAAACTTCTCCTTGAAACTTAAAAGCTGAAATAAACCTTTTTGTTTCATAAGCTACTTCCGGTCAGGTGCTCTGTTCCAGCGATGAGAAGCTAGCTGCTCCAGTGACCAAGCCTGTATCTCGCCCTGATTTCTGTTGTCCATGAGTGTCCCCTCTCCTTTATTCTTTCTGTCCAGAGTCAGGCCTCATTCCTGACATAGGCATGTCTGAGGTGGCCCATCTTCACTGTCTCCTCACTTCACTACCCGCTTCATTTCCAGGGTACCCATTTGGGCATTATTCTGCAGACCTGGAGCTTTGTATATCCCTCTAGTACCCACTGACTTCTTGCTGAGTCTTCTCGCCTTCACTGCTTGTGTCAGTATCGAGTTGGGTGGAAGAATCTCAGCTTTGGAGAGGATTTAAGAGGTCATGTGTTCTAACCCTTCACTCTGGGAGAGCCTTTCAACCACACCCTGGAAAAGTGGCTCTCACAGAGAGGGAGCCATCAAAATCACCTTGGAGGTTAGGAACGAGGGCTGAGTATAAGTTGAGCCACCCAATTCCAGTCACTGTCTCAAGAGATACATTTCATAGAATTTATTATTGATTTAAAATAGCATGACTTATTCTACGCACTAGCAAGCAATAGAGTGTAGATTAGCTACTTTTCTTGTTGTTCTGGCCAAATATGTGACAGAGAAGCAGCATGGGAAGGGAGTTTATTTTGGCTTAAAGTTCTAGAAAATACAGCCCACTATGTCAGGGAAGGCATAATGGCAGAAACTAGAAATAATAGTGTTGACTTTGAGGTATAAAAGAAGAAAGCAGAGAGAAAGTGGGGCTGTGCCTTAAAACTTCAAGGCTGTCCCCAAGTGACCCACTCCTTCCTCCAGCAAGTCCCCATCCCTACAGGGTCCTCAGCTTTCTCAAACAGCATCAGCAGCCATGGACCAAGTGTTCAAACCCATGAGCCTATGGGAGTGTATTCACACTACAACAGAGTGGTAGCTAAATTGCATTTTTCAAGTTTGAGGTGCTCATTTGACAGGCATTTCTCATGCAAGATGGACACAGTTAAATTAAAGAATAAGCAATACAACCTACCGAACATCTTGACTGCCTCTCTGTGTTCACTCCTGATCTATGTGGTGAATGTATAGTATAATTTCATTACAGTATGGCAATTTCCCCATGTCTCTTGGCCCTCTAATTTACACTTTCAACTGAACTGCAGGAGATGTGGCTCTAGCCTCCAGGTCTCATATCTTGTCTGGGTGCCAAAGGTCATTGTGGAACCTTGAAGTAGCTCTCCCATAGGCCCACTATGTAATCTTTTTTTAAAATATATATTTATTGTCCATAATGAGTTACATTATTTAGTGGGCAATAGCTTCCCCATAGGCCTACTGCACAGCTTTACACATCTCCTTATCCAATTCTTGGCTTCTGACCACGTGCAAGGACCAGTTGAGGACTCATTAGGATCCAGATGTTCTGATCCAGAGTTCTCCACCTCATCAATATCGACATTTTGAATCAGGCAGTCCTTGTTATGGAGGCCCTTGAAACAAGACCCAACCCCATTTTAGAAATCCAAACTGCTTTTAGGCATCACTGAAATGGTTAGGGAGCAAAACTACCCAGGATGACAGACCACTGATGGAACCTTAACTCTAGAATCTTATTCTTTCCCCCTGAGTGGCCCCACGTGCTCTCAAGAACAGCTGTGGAGAGCAGAGCTGTGGCACCAACATGAGCCACTTCAGGAGGAGCTTACTGAGGGGGCTTTAGTGTGAATGAACCCTAAAAGCCCATAGATTCAGGACTCTTTGAATGCATAGATTGTAATTGAGATGCTCTAGAAATTTAATTACATTTACTCCTTTTAAACATTTTCTGAGGGTCTTGCTTGAGCAAATACCACTTCTGCATTGCATTGCATTTCTTTTCTTTTCTTTTCTTTTCTGTCTGGCAACAGACATGACTCTCCCTTTCTCCACATTTGATTTTTAAGGGGGGGGGATTGGGAGGGGACAGCAAGACCAGCTGGTGACTGTAGAATTAATTACAGATTGTTGCCCTCAAAAACACAGACATGGGTGACCACCCTCTAACGGCTCTGGCAGCTGTTCCAGCCCTTGTAGGGGCTCCTGGTAACAGGACAGACACTTTGTTCTCTTCTTACAGCATATGCTGCAAGGTTGAGGGATTTAGACTGTACACGTCACAGAGGCTGTATTCAACGGGAATCATAAGCATGATCAGCATGCCATTGTTTCAGAAATCCATTTCAAGATTTATTCATTCATAACATTTTGGAACTACTTGAATTTTTGTTAAATAAAATAAGTAAATAATACTTTTCAAAAAGAGCTAGGCTTAAACTAGAGCATGTGGGTGTTATAGGTGGAAAGCTTCCAGACACGTCATGAATTGCCTTTCTATTGCACTGTATTGCAAACAGTGACCTCAACAACAGTCAACTGCAAGTTAAGGTATGTTGTGTTCGCAGTAACAGTTTTGTGGGGACTCCTTTTTCCCAAATACTGACTCATTGTTGACCCACATTGCATTGAGGTAGATCTTTAAAAAAATATAGGAGGACAAAACACAAACTATGATTACTGTACTAATATCACATGCACAATCTTGAAAAATGAAAGTGTTGTGATTTAAATTATGAAGTTGAAAGAAAGGATCTTTACCCCCCAGCCCCCCACAATTTACATATTAGTTCTGATTCCTCAGTCTTCAGCCCACTGATGCATAAGCGACCTTTCCTGTGCTGTTTCACTGTCCATGTCCCCTCTAGCACCCTGAGAAGCTGGGCAGTGTGGGTTGGGTCAAACTTATCACTGGACAGACAGGCTTTGACTCTTTTCAAAAACCACCACTGCCACTCTCTAACAGATAAGGTCAAATTGTTCAATCTGGATGAAATTACCCAACACTGTGAGACCACAGATGGTGAGATAATTATCATGATGTCAGAGTATAAAACCCACCTCAGATGACAAAATGGCTCAGAACG
The DNA here is from genome assembly GCA_004024765.1 of Zapus hudsonius. Lineage (NCBI taxonomy): Eukaryota > Metazoa > Chordata > Mammalia > Rodentia > Dipodidae > Zapus > Zapus hudsonius. The sequence continues at coordinate 66,880 of PVHP010001173.1, forward strand.
TAAAGTGAATGAGCTCAGATTTGTAAAACAAATCCGTGACATGTAGCTTGTCACAGTTAGCAACCATACACACCATGCTGGGAACTTTTATATTATTAGAGCAGATCTTTTTATAGTCATGAGAAAACACTTTTTCTCTCTTAGCAAATAAGAGTTTCTCTAGAAATAAGTTCAAATGGCAAGATGCAAATGAAGTGTGGAGTCAGCTTAAGTTAAATGAAAATTGCTGATCACGTTTCACTAAACCTTTCCTTGTTTTGTAGTAAGATGTGGTGTGTGAGCTGTACCACAGATCTCCATCACTGGCTCCCAGGTCTTTGTGTGCTGGCTTGCCTAGAGCCTCTGGCCTTGGTTTTCTTTTCAGTCACAGCTGCATCAAAGAATCTGGGGCTTTTCATCATCTGTAGATTCTGCCTGGAGAAATCATTTCACACAGCTTCATGGAGGGACACACCGTTGAATGGCCATGTCAGTGACATTGTGGAGGAGCTATCACTCTGTCAAGTGGCCTTTCTAACTAGCTGTGGCCACAGGGTGTGCAAAAAAAATGATCTTGGAACTTGAGCAGTTTGTTTTATAACTTCCTTGTTGCATTTATGGGGATCGCTGATTCAGGAACCCTCCCTCAGCAGCTCTTCTTGTCTTACGGCCTCAGCCTGGAAGATGATCTTGGGTCACTGGGCTGTCCTGCATCTCTGTCTTGGTGGGAACTGAGGAAAGGACTCTGAATATTACACAGTTGTTCCTTCTTTCAGGATCCAATAGCATGGTGTCTCTGGTGTGAACACCTCCCTGCAGTGACACTTGGGAAATTAATAAGTGCAGGACACCCATACACCCACTAAAACCTGGGGAAGTGAGGGTACACTGAACAAGATGAGGAGACAGAAAGGTGATAAGCTTACACACAGGTGGGTGGGGCTTAAAGCAGTCATATGGAACTTGCGCTTCCTGGACACAGGTCAGCTCTCAGATTTGTCACACTGGGCAGGAGGGTGTTGGATTTCTTTGGTGTTTTATTCTAAGCACAAGCAGTGTGACCAGGATGAAGGATAGAATCCCCAAAGGGAAAGACTACAGTTTACCAGATGGTGTGACTCGAGGCTGTTTATCAAGATGTGAGGCTAGAATTGGGAACAACAAACATTAGGTCCAATGCCAAGAACAAGAGAAGAAGCTTGCCTGGTGAGAAGACATGGAGTTTTCTGGCCTGAATAAACACAGCGAGATTTAAAGAGCACATTCTTGTATTAACAAGCAAATGGCCTTCCCTCCAAAGATGCTCTGCAGCTGAGAGGAGTTTCAGGTTCTTTCCTTCTTCCATTTCCTTTCACTTCTCTTTTCTCTTTTCATCTTCTGGCTTGTTTCTTTCTAACAAATGCTTTTTCAGCTTTAAATTGTCTTCTGAAATTGTGTGGGAGGAAGAGAAACAGAGGACATAATCAAAGGAAGGGTGGGGAAGGTGAAGAGGGAAAGAGACAAGTCTAAAGGTCTAAGTGAAGCTGAGGATAAACTTCCAGCTCAGGAGTGATGGCTCCATGGGCATCAGGGAACACTGTCATTTTAAATTTCCTTGTGCTTCTCTTACAATTATCACAAATCCTACAAGGTAGAAATAAGGTTTCTTTCCAACACTCTTTCTCACTGGCTTATCCCACTTCAAATCCTAATACCATTCACCAGTTCCGGTTGTTAAACTGTCAAATTTCTACATTTTGGCCTCGTATTTCTAGCATTGCTGTGAATGTTTTCTTATGTGTTTTGTTCTGGTCTTTGAGACTTATATTCCCAATATCACTAGTATTGGTTGGGTATGTGGGGCCGGTAGAGTTTTATGTGCTTTTAATAATCTTTTTATACCCCGGCACCTAGCGGGACCATTCAAGAGAAGACCAGCTTTATTGGTCTAATTTTCTGCCAGTCAGAATATCACTTGCTTCCTCTGTCAACCTGACTTCAAATCTTAATAAAGTACCCCTGGAAGTGCATGAGTCTTCCAGTGTGCAAGAGAGACCCCCACCCCACCATAGTCTGCAGGACCTTCTTCCCTACGGTCTGGACTGACACTTGTGGATGGTGTAGCTGGATTAAAGGGTAAATTACAACTGATTCTGAAAAAAATCAGCCTCATTTGAGTCATGTTACTTTAATAATAAATGCAGAATTGATTAATCACCAAAGCTCTCATTTATAACTCTTTGGGGATAGCCAAGGCCTCTGCTGACTTTCTGTGGTTCAGTAGAACTGTCTTGTGATTATTTTAGCTCAGGAGAGCACCATCCTAACCCACTGGGGTGCACATGCAGGGATGGTAATTTTATTAAAGATTATTTCTTTTGTCTTTCTTCTTCTCCCAATTCTTTAGTGCTATCCCCATGGAAGTGTCCCAGAGGACCAGGAGACCCTTTTCCCCAGTCCCTGAAGTCCCCACAGGAGCTCAGACCCCAGGCATCTGGTACCTCCTGCTGTGCAGCCCATAGGGGTGTGTTGCAGTCAGCTTTCTAGTTGCTGCGCAGAAAGAACCCAAGCAAAGTGGCTTGTGGAGGAATGGGTTTATTTGGCTTACGGACTCGAGGGGAGACTCCATTCTGGCAGGGAAAATGATGGCATGAGCAGAGGGCTGGACATCACCTCTGCCACAGCACTGCAAACAGCGGCAGGAAGGTGTGCCAAACACTGGCAAGGGGAAGCTGGCTTATAACCCCATAAGCCCCCCCCCCCAACAACACAGCTCTAATGAAGTTCTAATTCCCTAATTGCCATCAGCTGAGGATCGATCTATCAGAACACATTCATTTGTTTGTGAGGGACACCTGGATCAAACCATGATAGGGTGTTTCTTTCCCTGCAGCCTCTCCACTCAGGAGATAAGTGCCCGAGAAAGAAGTGCTGAGGGAACAGAGCAGGAGTCAGAAGGAGAAATGGCAGGAAGAAAAGGGAAGTAGGAGGTGCAGCATTAAAGAGAGATGGAAGCTAAGAGGGAAGGAGCAGTAGCTATAACCTGCAGGGAAGAAGGAAATTACACCCACATTTTGGGACCCCACTTCCCTGTGTTTTCAGCATTATTTCTTTCAGTCAAGGTAGACTTTACGACGCCCCACATCCAGCTATGTTACTTGGTTTATTAATGCAATGCAGTTTTTAAGAGATCTTTAGTTTCTCTGTTATTCTCATGTTTAAAATGACTTTATTAGAGCATACATATTGTGTAGAATAATGGCCTTCACTGACATTTTCATGCAGGTATTTTGATCATATACAATTCCCATGACCCTCTAGTGACCCTGCCACTTGGTGTGATTCCTATCCCTCTCCTACTTCCTGTTTGATTGAAATCTAGATTCCACATATGAGATAAAGCAAGTGGTGTTTGTTCCTATGACACTAGGTCATTATAGCTAATCTGATGATTTCCGGTTCTGTCCTTTTTCTAGAAATGACATGATTTGTTTCTTCTCTGTGGCTGAATAAGATTCCATTGTGGATATTGTGGATATGTACTACATGTTCTTTACCCATTCTTCAATGGGTGGAAATGTATGCTGGTTTCAGTACTTGGCTATAGTGCATAGTGTTTTCATAAATACAGATTGCAATGTCCCTGCTGTACTCATCGTGGTCAAGCTAGACCATATGGACATCATCTTTTTAGGTTTTTGAAGAACCGCCATACTGACTTTCATGGTGTGTGTATAAGTTTGCCACCCCAGCAACAGTGAACAAGGACATCTGTGTCCCAACACCCTCACCTGCATCTGAGGTGACTCTCTTGGAGGAGATGGAATCTCAGATTTTGATCTCCTTTTCCTTGGTAGCCAAAGTTATTGATCATTTTTTTCAGGTATTCAGTGGCTATTGGTATTTATTTGCTTAATTAATTTGCTATTTTGAGATAGGGCCTCACTATGCAACATGGGATAGACTTGAACTTGTGGAAATCTTCCTGTCTCAGCCTGCTAGGTGCTGAGTTATTGCATTTGGCTCACTTGCACATTTATTAATTGAATGTATTTATGATTTTTGAGGCCTAATTTTTTGCAGTCTTTTTATATTCTAGGCTGTCTTTTCAAGCTTATCGTGTTTCTTTGGCTGTGCATAAGTTTTTTAGTTTTATCCAGTATCATTTGTCAAATTCTTGTCCTTATTCCCTGTACTATTGGAGTCCTATCTGGAAGTGTTTTTCTCTGGCTATTTCAGAGGTTCATGTCTTATATGATGAATTTTAAATTAATTTTGAGATGGGTTAACAGTATTGCCATGCTGTAGCAGAAGCTTCCCCTTCTAGGGGCAAAACCTCTTCCTTAGGAAGCACTTGAAAAGCTCATTGCTGACATGAACAAGAAAAACAAGGATATGGTTTAGTGGTTGGGAGAGAATAAAAACAATATAAGGGAGTGTGCACACCATAGACATGCATAGACACACACACCCTGTGAGCATGCATAGGTATACACACCCTGTGGGCATGCATAGATATAGACACCCTGTGGGCATGCATAGGTATACACACCCTGTGGGCATGCATAGGTATACACACCCTGTGGGCATGCATAGATACACATACCCTGTGAGCATGCATAGATATACACATCCTGTGAGAATACATATATGCACATACCCTGTGAGCATGCATAGGTACACACACCCTGTGAGCATGCATAGATATACACACCCTGTGAGCATGCATAGAAACACACACCCTGTGGACATGCATCAGTACACACACCCTGTGGGCATGCATAGGTACATATACCCTGTGAGCATGCATAGATACATACACCCTGTGAGCATACATATATACCTACACCCTGTGGGCATTCATAGATATATACACACCCTGTGGGCATGCATTGATACACACACCCTGTGAGCATACATATATATGCACACCCTGTTGGCATGCATAGGTACACACAGCCTGTGGGCATGCATAGATACACATACCCTGTGGGCATACATTCAGAAGCCCGAGGAAGATGTTAGGGTTCCTCTTCCATTCCTCTTACACACTATGTCCTTGGTATTAAGTCTCTCACTGAACCTTGAGCTTTCATGCTGTTTGGTTAGACTGGCTGACCAGGAAGCCCAGTGACCCACCTGCCTCTGATACCTCATCACTGAGTGGGTGCTGAGGATCAAACTCAGATCCCTAAGCGCTCTACCTGCTGAAGCATTGCTCTGAAATGGAGATTACCTTCTCTGGACAAGCTATTGGTGTCAGAAGTAAAGGTTTCTGCGTGGACCTTGTGTTGCTGCATAGACCTTGCATTGCTGTGTGGACCTCGTGTTGCTGAGTGGACATTGTGTTGCTGAGTGGACATTGTGCTGCTACATGGACCTTGTGTTGCTGTGGAGACCTTGTATTGCTGAGTGGACCTTGTGTTGCTGCATGGACCTTGCATTGCTGTGTGGACTTGTATTGCTGAGTGGATGTTGTGGTGCTGAGTAGACGTTGTGTTGCTGTTTGGACCCTGTGTTGCTGAGTGGACCTTGTGTTGCTGAGTGGACCTTGCATTGCAGCGTGCACCTTGCCTCAGTCTTTATTGTGGATGCTCACTCTTGGCATTTGAGGTCAGAAACATTGGGCAGATTTGGTTATGGAGACTACTGTGTACTCAACCACAGGTTCATCTAATTTAAAGTACACTCCATGAAATATTTGGAAGAATTTAACCTTGATAATTTGAGCTATATCATGAAATAGTGTAACTCACGTGCTAGAGGAATGGAGGGGTCTGGAGGTGTTGTAGCCAAGGTAATTATCTACTGAAATTTCTCTCCTAGGGTGCCACTTGGGTATCAAGAGTAGCAGAAGTGTAGGAACAACCAATCATATATTTAAGAGACTGAATTAATAAACTTTAAAAATGAAACTTTCTACCCCACAACATTGGTTTGGTCATACATTTTGTTTCTTCAGCACACCCAAGGCAAAACTCAAGTTCCCAGTTATAGTAGCAACTTGTGAAATGATTATGGTGTGTGTCAAGGTCATGAGTGAAATGAAGGTCATGGCAGGTCAGGGGCTGCAGTAGTCCAGATAAACATATCTGGGATGAAGATTACTCTGGAAAAGAATCTAGTAGGTATTTCCAATTTGTCTAAGAAAATGTGTGACTGTCCCCATAACACTGAAAGTGTTTTAATAATTCAGTACATAATTTTAGGTGAAGGAAAAATGTTCCCTGACAGATGACTATGATAAATGAATGAGTCAAAGCCCCTTATATGCAATCCCCGGCAAGCCTTCTAACCCCCAGGTCTTTGTGAGCATTGATGGCTGCCTAGGTGACATATCTAATGGATGGTATTTCCTACTGAATAGTAATTCATCAGGGAAAAAAAAAGATTTATATTTGGAGTGACATTTTATTCATTTAAAATGAATTCATATTTTTTGAATTAAAAATTGCCTTGAATAAAATATTCAGGTGTTCTTTTCTAGTGGTCAAATCTGCGTCTGTTAATTGAATATGCATAGCTCCCTGAAAGCCAGGCTCAGAGCCCAGCACTGTCTTGCTCATTGGAGAGTTCACACAGCCCCTGCCACCATCTTGTACAGTTGTGAAAGCAGATTTTATTTATATTTGCTCAGACAGACTGGATGTCACTGAAAATGTTAGAACTCAAACTAATCACCCTAATGACTATGCAGGGTGCTTGTTGCTTATCCTGATTTTAAAAGCTTCTCTTGCTTTTTGCCCCTCACCGCAGGTTTAGTTTCAGTTATCCATAGACTCTTCCTGTGCCTAAAAGTTGGACACCAGTGGGCAGTTTGGAAAAGCGTCTTCAAGTGAGCATATTATCATGGCATCATCCCGTAGAGCTCTATTTTTATCTGTTGGTCCACCATTTCTTCTCTTTGCCATTGGAAGTAGACAGTTTCTCGTGGACTATCCTAAACTTTCTAAGAGAATGCTAATTCTTGGCATATGAGGTCAGAAACCTTGGGAAGATTTGTTTGTGTCTTTAACCACAGGTTTGTCTAACTCAGACTACACTCAATTAAATATTTGGAAGAATTTTAACTTGATAATCAAAACTATGTCTTGAAATCATACCCTATTATGTCCACATCACCTCATTACCCAAGGAGAAGCGCAGTGCTTAGAAGGCTACACTTACTTAGGTGGGGAATTGTTATGACATTGAGATAAAGGTTAAAAAGCAACTCACTCTGTTCTCAGAGCATCTGACTCTGATGCTCCCCTCGCATGTCCACACATAAGGGACATCAACCCCGGGTAAGATCACAGCCACTTCCCCAGTTCCTCCCAGGAAGGGAGAGAGCAGGAAAAGTGAACCCCTTCCTCACTTTGCATCAGTGCTGGATAGCTCGAAGTTATCCTTAGTTAACCTTAGTACTTTGCACCCACTAGCTCACGAACCACAGCCAGCAAACCTCTATCTGAGGAGTAGCACTGGGAAGGTTGTCCATGTTTCTTTAATCAAGCAGGGTGAGCAGTCAAAGAAGCCAACCAGTATCAACAGAGTTGTGTTTCTCCTTTGTGTCACTTAAGCCCAGGTGTGGATGAGCTAGCAAAACAGCATCCACAACACCTGCCCTAATTACTGACGTTTATGTTTCTCTCATCTACTGACTTGCCCCTTTGCACAGCTTCGTGCTTGCATGGTGGCTCACAGTCATTCTACCCAGCGGCTTCCCCTGGTCTACGATGGAGCTTCAGCTCCAGGGAGCATTCTTGCCTTTTGGTGTTCAGGATGAAAGAAAAGAGAGATGGTGACACTTCTCTGAGAATTTCCAGAAAAATCTACTCATCCCTCATTCTCTTCCATTCAGCAGGCTGGAATTTAGTGGGTGGGTTTCCCCAGCTACAAAGAAAGGGGGTCCATACATTCTCTTCTCTCTAATGTGTCTGATGGCAAACCAGCATCCGTTACACTTTAACAGAGTGTAGGCTTTTGAAGGCTAGAACCAGGCTTTGCATATTGTCTACATAGCCAGTTGTTTCTGCTAAAATGCTAAGTATATTCCAAGGTTTTCCTTAATGTTTGGCTACTCTGATGATAATTCTCATGAAAAATTGGAATAGGAATTTAAAGAAACATTAAGAACATGCAAGGAAAGTTCACTTTGTTGAATTCAACATGTTAATATATGTTTGCACATGAGGTTACTTTTGTAAAGCACAGGAACATTACTAGCTACAGCCATTTCTAAAACCAACATCAGCAGAATGTGTGGCATAGGTCAAGTGTGAGACACTCTTTATTGAATCCTTAGTGGTCTGCTCCAGCCTGAGCATTATCCTGACACGTGGAGAACAGAGAAGCCCTCTCAGGTATGCTGTGACCTCTTTGACCAGTCAACAAAAAGCTGAGGCTCACAACCACCTTGTTATAGCTAGGGATTTAGATTGGCGAGGATACCACCCTGGAATTTCACAGCAGGGAGAGTTTATCACTTCACTGAACTGGGGCGGAGACAAGGGTTGAAGACAGTATTACAAGAGACAGCCTGCAGTTTAGGGTATAAAGTGCACAGAATCCATTTGTTTCTTGAAGGTGGATCCCATGTTCCCTGGATGCAGAGGAGGCTTTTCATCTCAGGAGGGGAAGAAGCAAGTTGCAATTGTGGGCTAGTCCCACAACTGTCTCTCCCTCAGCTTTCTCACCCATATAGAGGCGAGTGATCCAGCTAATTGTTTAGTAATGAAAAGCAAATCAGTCAATTACAAATGACTTCTGAAGAGAACTTACTGAAAGCTAAAACTTTAATATGTTACAATTTGGGACTTTTGTTGATTTTTCACTATTACTGTCATATGTATCCAAAAATTAAATGTCTTGAAGTAAAATCATAAAAAATTTTTGGAGAATATTTAAGTATAACTTGTCATTTTACTGATAAGGTAACTGAGAAGGGTTGAGCAGAAAGGGATTCCAAGTAAATCCTATCCATTGTCATTGTCATATAGCATTGCTGGAAATCAGTCTGGGATTTCTTTATTAAGTCTCATGTCCCTTCTCTTACCTAAAGTTCCAAATATTATTGTATATGAGCAACAATTCAATTGAGGTAGGCAGGTAGATCAGTACAGAGTGTCCCAGAGAAAAGACCAGGTAGGACCCAGAATAATAGCAACATTCAGGAGTAGAGACAGTGGGAAAGAGCAAGAGAGAGCAAGCAGTTAAAGACTTGGCAAGAGAACCAGGAATAGGAATTGTCTGGAAAGCGAACCAGGGACAGGAATTGTATGGAAAGAGCCAGGGGCAGGAATTGTACGGGAAGGAGAATCCGAGATGAAATTAGCATTCCTGTTCAGTGACAGTGAGCCAAGTTCTTCCTTTGACAATTAATTTTTGGTGATGACTTTGGCATGAAACATGTCACTAGTGATTTGTGTGGGTGTGGGAAAAGGGATCAGGCTGGCACAGTGGGTGGAAGGTGGGATGTTGTGATGACAAAGAAGAGACAGAACCCTTGCTGCTTCTTCACTGACATGGAGTCCTGCATGGTTCAAACTGTCAGGAGGTGGAGAGGACAGTTAAGGAAGATACCTAGCCTTCTGTGCCCAAATGGGAGTCAGAGTGGTAGAAAAGCTGAGTCCCCGATGGCGTGCTGTGTTTGCCCCCTCTTCTAAGATTGGAAAATATAAGCTTTCTCGGCCCTTTATGACCAGGACCGTGGCTAGAAAGCTCAGAAACTGAATTACTAACACCCCCCTCCAGGTACTGTCAGTGCACTGGTGTTTGTCCTGTGCCAGGCACCGTCCCAACCTTGGGTCACCTCCTATGACTAAACCTTGGGTCACCTCCCATGACTATAAGAATGTTCAACTCAGAGTTGGAAAAATACCCACATGTTTCAATTCTTCCTGGAATTCTCTTGACTGCCTCGTGTGGGCCACCATGCCACGTCACTGCCCTTGCCTCCACCTCATGCCACTCTGCCTTCTCCTGATGGCTTCCTAGCCCAGGGGCAGGGTTCCTGATACAATAACAGACTTAAAAGATGACTGTGCCTGAGATGGTATTTATCAGAAAAATTGCCTTTCAGTGTTTCACATTCTATACTTGAGCTAAAATAAATAGATTTGACCAGTATTTCCTAAAGGCTTTGTCTTTCTAAAAGATATTCTTAACTGAAAATTTACACGAGACGCAGGCATCCAATGTTCTATATTGGTGGATGCAAAAGCTATTATATAAGTCTAAGAACCTCTCCCCCGTGGGCACTGCAAAGCATCATGGGCCCCTTGCCACCTGTGGTTGTGGGTGGGTGGTGAGCAAGCCCCTTCCCCACTCAGCTCCCAGCTCTCAGAGCTCTTGTGTTTTATCCTTTGAACCAGTGAATGATGGGAGACTCAATCCATGTATTAAACTTCAGGGTCTGTTCAGGAAACCAAGACGGGCAACTGTAAATTGATGATCTGTCTCCCCACGGGTCAAATAACTTACGATCTGTCGCCCAGTGAGTTGAATACTGTGATTACGTTGGAATATTACAGTGGTTATGTGCAGATGTTTTGTACATTGAAAAATGGGTTTGTTAATGGCATGCTTATGAAGAGAGCTCTAATCTGGCATTCTGTTACCGTATTTAATTAACTAGCCAGGGTTGAAGATCCATGAAGCTCAGGTCTAGAAGTGAGAGATAATCAATTTTTTGTGTTGCTCCATCCACAGCTAAGAGGAGGTTGGTTGTTAAGCCTCAGAAATCTCAGTCAAAAAATGGATCAATATTTCATCTTGCCTTTTGTTGCTGGGTCCACTGGGAGGATCCACTCGCATCTCCCTTGATTCTTCTTACACTTGTATGAGTCTCCAGAGGTGCATAGGCAGTGGTGATGGGAAAGCAGTATTGTACCTTCTGGATCATTGCTAGGTGATAGAAGCATGTCTGGACCATGCAAGCAGAATCTGTCCCTAAAATGCAAGTTAATTCTGGAACAGCAAAGTATATATTGTCTATGTGTTCTCATGGAGATTAGAACACTTAAAGAATAGTGATCAGCTGGTTTTCTGTAAGCTACTCAATTCATCACCTTTGTGATACTTGTAACAAATGAGCAAGAATAAGCTCCAGTGTAGAGCGGGCACATGTGAGGAAAAGTTCCCTTCATATGTGTATATAAGCACAGTTGGCCATGTACTGGGGTTAACATAACAGGTGGTATGCAAAAAATTTTTTCTTTTTAAATTAAAAAAAAACTTTTTACTTATTTATTTAAAAACAGAGAGAAAGAGAGAGAGAGAGAGAGAGAGAGAGAGAGAGAGAGAGAGAGTAGAGTAGAGTATGGGCACACCAGAGCCTCCAGTTGCTGCAAACAAACTCCAGGTGCATATGTCACTTTGTGCATGTGGCATTACTTGGGTAATAGGGACTCAAACTATATTACACAATAGGATTTTGGGATTTTCAGGCAAGTGCTATAACTGCTGAGCCATAGCTTCAGCCCACAAAATGAATTTTGAATGACTAATATGAATTTTACTTTGTGGTGAAATTAGTGTTTTGTACAGTTTTCAAAGAACCTGTAGTTCTTTTATAAAACAAGGAAATGGAAACCGTCTTCATGTACTAACAGTGGTATTGAAGATGGCATCCAAAAGAAGGGAGCCAGGAATGACCACAATCCCCGCATGGTTCTGCAGTTTACCTGACAGTGCTTCCTGCGAGGATGAAAGCGTTCAGCACCTGCAGTTGTCCAAGGGTCCCTTGTTGGCCCAGGGAGAGGCGTCTTTGTATCACATGATGACGTCTGTGTTGGAGTAGCTTACATAGTCGGCTTGTGGCACAGCCATTTCTGCGCTCATTTCACATGTGCCACACCAAGAATGCAGCAAAGACCTTCTTATAAAGAGGCAAGTTCAAAGAGCTAAGTTGGGTCAGACTCCAAGCTTAGTGTTGGTTTATTGGCAGAACTATCCTTAGACAGGAGCCTCAGTTAATTATCCAAGAAGAACTAACTTACTCTAAATGTACAGAAACAGTTCAAGTCATAAGATGTTGAAAAACATATGAACTTACTATGCTAACCAGAATACATAATCTCGGTGTCAATTTTGAAGACTAAGACACCCTTTTAGGCAGATAACTATCCAGATAGAGTGGATGTTGCTTTCATGCAGTGTGGCCTGAAATGACCCTCGTCAGAAGGTCTCAGGGTCTTCAAAGGAGGGCTAGCTATGACTGAATGCTTGTGACCTAGAACTTCTCAGTAGTCCTGAGTGAGCCCCTCACCATTGGGTATTTGCCATAATATTATTCAAAACAAATGGGAGACCAAAGCAAAAATGTACACATTTCTTGTAGGCAAGTTTAAGGAATTGTTCTAACACAGATGTAGCATGTGCCTATCAATTATACACATGTATAAATATTAGAATAAAATATGTGCATGCATAAGATTCTATCAGGAGTTGTTGATGTATTTTAATATTCAATATAAAACTGAGTCTAGCTTCCAGGCTACTCTATTTTCCACTTTTTGTTCCATGCCTTAAAGATCATGTATTTGCTAGCTCTTTATATCTTTTGATCAGTTTACCATAGAAATTCCAACATACTGTGAAAGTGGTCTACAATACTAAGCCTTCAAATACTTCAGATTTGACCGTGATATCTATTGGTTAACTAAAGAGTTTTGTTTTTTTTTGTGTGTGTGTGTATCTCAAATTCTGCATTCTTTCTTGAAGTGAGTTAGATATGCAAATTTGTGTTTGGTATTAGTCCTGAATTTGCAATGGACTCTACATTTCTAGGAAGTGAAAATACATTGACATTTCTATAAATGTTTCTACATCAATGCTGACTAGTCATTGTAACATTTTCTATATAACAGCAGAGAACATTGATTTCTGTAATTTAAATAATTTATATTTAAAAATTTTTTTGGTAAATGGAGAAAATATGAGATAACAGCTTTCATCTTGGATCATCGAGACATTGTACAAATCTATTTTTATGACTTTTAAAAAATTTTAGCAGCTTTGATTTTGTTTATAACGAGTATGCCTTTATCAACTTAAACACAAATATAAACATATAATACATAGTTTATATTCCATAGAAATCAATCATTTTATTTCACCCTATATTTTTGCTTATTTGTTTTACTGAAAAACACATTGCTATATCTAATATAGAGGCCTTCCTCTATAGAAAATGAATATTTAGGAAAGATAAAGAAATCAGTTATGAAGTAGGTAAAATGATGAATGATTCTTGGCATTTGTTGCTTAGCTGGATAAAAAGAGATTTTCAAGCCTTTGTTTTCAGGTTAATTACAATAACCCAAGCTTATTCAGGTTGTAAATCACAGCATGATACATAGCTAAATTTATACATTTTAAAGGTAAACATCCCCTTATAAGTGTTATATTTGGATAAATTACAATATCAGAGTCTCTAATTTACCAAAATATAAGAACAGGGTAGATCAAAAGCTTTCATTTAATGTTTTCTAATGTGTGTACTTGAGTGTATCTGTGGTACATGTGTGTGCCCAGGTAATGTGTGCATGGTGTGCCTGTGTGTGTTCAGTGTGTGTGGAGGCCAGAGAGGGATGTCAGGTATCTTTCTATATTGTTCTTCTGTCTTGTTTCTTTGGGACAGAATCTCAGCAATTTTTAGTTAAGCTGGATGGCCAGTGGGCATGAGTTCAAGCAGCCTCCAGAATCCAGTTCTGAATGAGATTTGCTGGTTTGAGATGATGGAGGCTGGTTGCAGCCCATGCATGACCCAGAACAGTGACAGAGTGGCTATAACTTCTAGAAGCAGAAGCTGCCACTCCTTCCAGAAGCTCCTAGGGCTGCCTGCTGAGCACAAGTTCCCAGAAGGTAATGGTCCATTTTCTGTTCTGGTTTGTGGTTATAGATGAACTGAAACTGTCCTCTTGGACAGCTCCTGTGAAAATGAGCTTTTTAAAGGTAGTTGTTTCTAAATGGGTTGAACAAGTTCAAAAGGGCCTTGAAGATGGTTCTAAGAACATTATATTATGTAATGTGGCATTGTGATATCTATGGAGAAAAGAATTACTTCTAAAAATACACGTTTCTCTTTGCTTTTCTCATGTCTACAAAGTCCACAATAAAACTTATTAGGAAGTGTGGCTAGTACTTTATGCTAAATTGTCCATTTTGTTCTGAAGGTTTATTTTCCTTATTGTTTCTTTTTTAACATTCTGGAGAAGCTAGTAGCATCTTACTGATGCCTGAGGTCTGAGGAGCATGGTTACATGGCATGTGCTGGACCCGCACACTCCTGTTACAACACTGATACCACACAGAAGCCCTCTTAGAGGTGGCGACCTTGTGCTGCGCTTATCCTCCAATTATCATTTTGCAGTGTGATCGAAAGAGTTGAAAGAATTTGCTACTTGTAATACACCTGTCAGAGATGATATTCTAATTCCTGAACAGTTCGTGAGCAGGTGGTAAGTGGTACCCAGAGTCCATCCTCCAGAACCAGGCAGAAGACATAAAACCTTCTTAGAGTTTCCTCTAGGTAAGTCACATCATGGTTCAGAAAAGAATCCAGGACTCTTGACTATTGAAGCCATTTTCAATCATCTGTGTCTCCAGGCAGCAGCATACATGCACATTTTAATACTGGCTCGTGAGGGATCTTGCCAAGTTCCTAGTTTTTGGATGTGAAAACCCCCATCATGGCTCTCTTCAAGGCACTGACAGAATGATGCTGAGCGTACCACCGAGAATACTATTGGCTTTGAGAGCTTGTGTAAGCTGGCTACATAGACTATAAACCCTTTTGGATATTCATTAATTTATAAAATCTTTATTAAGTCATTTCCAAGTGTAACATAATGTCCTACAAAAGTTATAAGCAACATTTATAATGGTTTGTATAGCATCTGTCATCCAGGAGCTTGAAAATGAAATCAGAGGTGGGATGAGCAGGCGGGTTTTGTGATGCCTCCTTTATTATCGTCTTACTAAAGAGCACCATCCCAAGGGATGTGTCAGCCCCTTTCTCTCATATCAGTATTATGATGCAGAAGCCCACAGTGGAGGTTCCTAGGGTTAGTCGTATGACAACAAATGCCAACATACATATGCTCCCCTTCTCCTTGTGCAGGGTCATGAGGTCACTCTGGGCATGGTATGGTCATGACACCAGGGATTGTTTCATAGGCAACGTGAAAACTTATCAGCTCCCTCTATTCTTTGTCTATTGTGATCCTCCTATAAAGTGAAGGAAAAAGAAACACAGGAAAAGGACACAATAGTCAGAAAAGAGACTCATTCAACTGTATACAGAAAAATACAATTTTACAGGAAAAAAGTAATCTCATGTTTCCACATACATCTCTTGTGATTCCTAGAATGCTTCCAGCCTGAGTACAGGAAGTAGATGTGGAACCCGAGGGAAAGACTCCGAGGAGAAGGAAGGATTTAGCATTGGTAGTCAGTTATGTCTACAGAGATCTACACATACCTTTCTTACCAAATGCCAGTCTTTATAATTATGCTTTGTTTTGATTTCCCCATCACAATTTCAAATATCTACTTTTGTTGCTGAGAAAAGTTAAAATGGCCGAATAGTACCTTTGTTAGGGATGTGTGGATGTACCATTAGTGTGAGCGTGCCTGCATGCGTGCATGTGTGTGTGTGTGTGTGTGTGTGTGTGTGAGAGAGAGAGAGAGAGAGAGAGAGAGAGAGAGACAGAGAGAGAGAGAGACAGAGGGAGTCTGTGTGCACACATATCCACATACTTTATCAACAGTGATTCATTTCATGTAGGAGAAAATGCTGGAGAGGGTAATCCATCAGGATAACTTACTCCATGACAGTGTGGCTTATGCCACGCACACTCTGGAATAGAAACCAGCATGTTAAACGGCTGCTCTTGTTGACTAGGAATGGCCCAGAATATCCTTCTTTCTTCTTGCAAAGATTAAATGATAAGGTGCGATTATTATTTATTGGTTCCAATTTATTTGCTGTCAACTGGTTTAGTTTGGTCAGATTTCACATTCTTCTCACATAATGTCCTGGCCTTGCCAGCAGGATTCAGGGCTTTTTTTTTTTGAAGAGGCAAATATTGTTATGTGCATATGGTTATAAATTCTCATTCATGTTGTTAGGGCTAAGAAAACATATATTACTTATTCTAATTAGATATTTTACCTGACCTTGCAAACACGTAACACACAGAAAACTTTCTCTTGTCACAGAAATCTGACCTGAGATTGAAGCTTCTCATTTTTGTTTTTTGAAACACGGGATAATTCACGGTGAATTACAACCCATAAAACATAGTCCTAATGGCTTTTATTCTGTAATATTATATAACTCATAATTAACAGTAAGTCAATGCTTTTTCAAAAGTCTAGTTAGTGTTGTAGAGGACTTATGGTATCAAAATTCCCATAACAAGGTGTGTGTTACTCACATTTGTTTTTATATATCTCAGGAGTTTGCAATTTACAATACATACATAGAGGTATGGGAAATGTGTGCAGGTGTGCATATTCCCAATACTTGCATGAAGAGAAGTGAATGCATATAAGCAGGCACACAGTACTCCTTTATCTCTGTGTCAGACACTTTTGTCTGCAACAGTAAGCTATGGTTCAATTGCTCTCTGTGTCTCTTCTTTAAAGCATGATATTCTGAAGACCTTGTTTGTTTTGTTCACAGTTAGATCCCCAGTGCTATAAATAGCAAGTGGCACTTTGTAAGAACTCCAAATATGCTTGACCAACCATTGAACATGCATAAATATGAAATCATTCTTTCTCCCTACTTCTCCCTCCCAAACCATACCTGCTTCCAGATGAGCTCTCAGATATTATCACGATTGATCTGGACAGTCATTTAAGTTGTACTTGGTGTGATTAGTGATGATGAAATAAATTCTAGGTCAGAAGTTGCGAACTGGAAAGTCATAGCAAATGTAACTGAGAACTTTGTTTCCCCCTTAACATTGTTGAACATCCGTCTTTCTTAATTAGGTGGCACCCACATGACTGACTTCCTGGGACAGGCAGGGGAACTGGACCCCATCACTGTTTCCTGTGTTCTTTCCCCAACCAGTGGGAATAACTAAATACTAAGGCCTAAGTGACTGAGCATGAAGCAGGAATGGAATTCACTCCCCTTAATAGTATACGGTGGGCGACAGTCAGTCCTGAGTGTGGGAAGAGGGAGGTTGGGGAGAGAGAAGGAAGCGGAGGCTGACAGCTTTCAGAATATGGAAACAGTAGACATAGTATAAAACAGAAGAAGACAAAACCTACAGGTAACTTATTCTTACACTAGAAGATGTTAGAAAGTGATGAAAGCTAAAAAATTCCCAATCAATTCTATTCTAAATATAAGTCAATTTTGGTACTAATTCAAAGGACATTAGAATCAGACTTCCAGATAGAAGTACGCTGCAGACTGTCTGGCCCCTCGGTGGATGGACACTCTGCCCTTGGACCTTTCATGCTCTCCCATGAAGTTCAACTGTAGCCCACTCCATTCTGTCCCCACCATGTGGAGGGGGGCCATTGGCCGGCCCTCCATCACACTGCCTTTGTACGCTGGGGAGAAGGACTGACAGGCTAGAAGGAGCTGAGCGAGTGAGGCGACCGTGGGTCTGGGCGAAGGGACGCCTCGTCCATCTGCTGCTTCGCATAGCTGCTCCTTCCAGGGCACTGGCCTCTGGCAGCTGTGTGGTCTTGGAATGAGCCCACCTTGCATTGCAGGGAAAGCCAACTTGACTGTAGTCAGTGGCTTTTCCCTGGCAAACCACTCGTGGGTAAAACTCAGAGTGTGTAAACCTGTATGCCATCAAATATCCTCCAAGTGATAATTGACTTTGTTTAGATTTGAGAATTTGAATCTGTATCGGGAGTCTCTTATTCTGTAGAGAAAGTCTAGGATTAGTTTTTCTCACCTGCTGGAGTACAAATAAAATTAAAAATAGAAGAGTAGGTGGTAGATGTCAGGCCTGCTGTCTATATTCTGCCAGGACTTCTAACTCAGGCAAACTATTGTGCATCAGGTGCAGCATGCAGATTGATTTAAGTTAGAGTGCCTGTTGATTTGAAATACACACGAACCAAGCTGGAAGAAGAAAGTAAGGATTATCATTTGTCTTTATTTTATTATGCTTACCAGAGCTATCCTCATCACTGAGCTTACTTTCTCCATTAAAAAAAATTATTGAGGGCTGGAGAGATGGCTCGGTGGTTAAGGCACTTGCCTCCAGTGTCCAAGGCCCCCAGTTCAATTCCCCAGTACCCACATAAGCCAGACCCACAAGGTGGTGGTCCTGGTGCTCTCTTTCTCTCTCTCTCTCTCTCTCTCTCTCTCTCTCTCTCTCTCGCTCTCTCTCTCTGCTTGAAAATGAATAAATAAAATATTTTAAAAATTTATTGAATATCTGCTAATCTCAAATATGAATTATTGCATTTGGAAGAAATGAATCCCATCATTTCCCCTTTGCTACAGGTGTTACCTGGTCTGTTCAGAACACATCTTAACAAAGAGATATGCTGTACCCACAGGCATCATACTCCATTGAAAATGCATATAGTATACTATGCAACTTGACCGACAGACAGGAAGACAATGTCTTGAAGCACTTGGTTTGTGCCTTCCATATTTTTTTAAAAACGTGTGTGTGTGTGTATATATGAAAGCATGGATGTGCCAGGGCCTCCTGTCACTATTTTGTTCTAGCATGTCTGGTAGCTACTATGGTCCTCTGTATCACCTATGTGTGTAAGACCTCTGCCTATGTATCACCTGTATTGAATGTATCCAGTGGGTTTTCTGGTTTTTCAAACTGTCAGATAAGCATGGTTTATGCTTGATTGTTTTTATGAGCTCACAGAATCTTTAGAGCAGATTTATATATTCCCAAATGCATTCTCAAGTATATATCCTCACACAGAAATGCACATTCCAGTAATGCCAGTTCTGAGCCATCTCTATCTACAAAGCTTAGCTCCTTCCTCCCACTGTGTTGTCTTTGCTGTTTTGCAATTTTACAGAATCTCTGAGACAGGCTCACCTGTAATGAGCACACACTCACTGGCTCACAGCTCTGAATCTGGAATTCTAAAACCAAGGCCCTGGTATCACATGGCAGAAGTTGGGAGCACAGGCAGGACCAGGAGAGTGCCAATTGTGCCCTTTCCTCAGGCACCAGGCCCACTCATGAGGGTGAAGTTCTATAACCTCGTCCTTCTTGAAGACCCCACCATATAACAGTGCTACAGTGTCAGTCACATTTTGACAGGAGTTTGAGAGGCAGTTGGCATTTATACCATAGAACTGTCTACCCACCTCCTCTGTTACAGGCTCACTTAACTGACCCTTCAGGGCAGGCCTGATTCTCACACTCCAGGGAGAGTTCCTTGGACCTGACAATTTGGATCAAAAGTTTTGGAATTAGTGTGTCCTTTGTCTGAATCTACCCAAGTACTTGTCATACCTTCCCACACTTTCATGCTTACTGTTTTCTTCTTGGCTATCACATTGAGAACATCGATGGGTATAACTCTCGCTAAGATCATTGATTATTGGTATTTTGATTCACCCCTGGCTCAGTTAGCATCATGATTGGATCTGGGGTTACAGAGTTGATAATGATGTTATTTTTCTAGTTTTCCTTCCACCCCTCACTGAGTGTTTTCTAGCTCCATGTCACGATGATACAGCACCCCCATATGTTATGAAATCCCCGAAGGGGATCAAATGTATTCACAGAGCATTCTTCCAGCTGCCATGTGGCACTGGCCAATGTGTTGCATTCTTCTCTGTCTTCTCATGCAACCTGTTACTGAGGACTTGATGGTCTGAGACAGAAAGGGAGGAGCGTTGAGTAGCCATGGCCTCTGCTGGCTCTGGAAACAAGTTGCTCCATTAGTGACAGGCCCAGGATGCAGAATGAGCCCTCTCCCAACATTGCTTCTGCACTGGCTTTGCTTGCTGCAGTGTTGGAGCACCTCGGCTCTCTGCTGCTTGGGGCAATGCTTTGTCACCATTGAGTACTGTCTCATGGGTCAGTGTCCCTTGACTTGCCAATAAGCAATGCTGTGCATTGTGACAAGGCATCATTCTTCCTTCATGAGCTTTTCCTTACCATTCTTCTGCTTCCTTCCCTGAGTCTTTCCCTTGTGTTTTTCTTCACTTCAAGGTGGAAATCTGAGTCCACACTGGCCTCTCTGTGTTTTCTATAATTCTTCGTCTAGTCATTGGTGCGCCTTGAGTTCATGTCTTCATGATGTGAGCTCCCATTCTAAGTCATTATTTCGTCACCTTTCCAAACGCTGCTCATTTTCTTCTTGTTATCCATGTTTATTGTTTACAAATCTACACTCATAGCCTCTTCCGTGAACGTAATCAACCTTACTCATCTTTACAGTCACCATCTTTCACCAGCCAGGAACACAGCGAGATAGGACACCACCACAGTTCCTGCTAGCCTTGGACAGCTCATAGGTCTTCAATGAGTACTTTCAAATCCATTGGCTAATATTTAAAAAGGAGCATTGGCTACTTGAATCAGAGTGTCATCCTTATAGTAATTGTCCATCATTTCACCCAAATGTTGACATGCATTATCAGTACTCATTGTGAGCCGTGCAATGGACTAGATCTCTCTATGAAATTGACTAGGTCAGGCATGCAGAAAGAGGAATGTGACCATATCTGCTGAGATGCAGCAGAAGGTGACAGGTCCTATCACAGGGGCGTTTTGTTTTTAGGTCATTCTGGACATTAAACCATGCATTTGGCATTACACAAATAAGTGTTTGTAACCAAAGGTGTAACTTACAGTGAGACAGAGTTCTACAAAACAAGATTTGTCTTACTCTGTGAGAATGACCCTGTCATTTTAAGTCTAGAAATCGCCCCAAGTGTGACCCATAAACGGATCCTTGCACTGAGTTGGAGTAGCCCTGCTGTGGTTCACTTGAAGTCTGGGAAAATTGCCATTGATTTCTTTCCTCAAATGGCAAACTGGTTTATTTATTGTAAAACCCTTTTTTTAACAAAAGAGGAAAAGTTAATAGAAGGGTAAAATAGTAAATACTTAAGACTAAAAGGAAGAGTTTAAGTGCTTATTCAACTCTAGATCTTCTAAAGTGAAAACTGTTATCAAAGAGCTGGAGCATTACAAAAACATTTTCTTTCTTACTTGATTGAGTTTTACTCTGTCGAGTGGTTAAACATATAGAATTATAGCTACATAGATGTGCACACTTTTATATCAGGCTGGGGGTTACCTCATTAGAATGAAGGCGCCAACAGGTGGTGCTCAGAATAACCAGTTGCCCATTCATTGGAGTTTGCTTTTCAGTTTTAAGAAAAGATTCCAAAGTGAGGAGGTTTGCAGTAAAGTGAAAAACAGATTGAGTTTCAGTTTTACAGGCAGTGGTGCTCACCATTCTTCCACCCCACCCCTTCTCATGTGCACCTCACCTCTTGCCGTGCAAGAGTTCACAGTGCTTGAGTTACATGTGTCCGTTGAGATCAGCCACTCTGTGGTTCCTGCTGCTACGACTCTCCTTGAATTGTGTGTTGGGAAGACACTCTCACTTCACAGCATTTCATCTGGGGAAGATATGGAATTGAGGAAGCCTGGTCTTTATGGCAGGCTTTCTTTCGTCCCTTTTGGATCACAGGACAGAGCTGTGGGCCAGCGAGTGAACATCCTGTAGGCTAGGCTTCTGCCCTGGGTCTCTCCAGAAGCTTTGCAGCATGATTGGTTTTCTTTAAAACTACATAGCCACAACCCCTGTGGGCTTCGAGGAGGGCATGGATGTTGACCCACAAAAAAGCCCCAGAGCCCCACTCTCCACTCATGAGTGGAACCTCCCATGAAGTTTTTTCTGCTCCACCAGCAAAGCTGACTTCTGTTTCTTGCTCCTGTGGCTCCCAAGAATTCACAAGGGGACCTGCTGCAGAAAGCCTATGACTGACCTTGAATTCAGGGGTCTTTGAGAACAGCTCAAGTTCTGAAGTGGTGTCACACATCATCCCTTGGTGTGTGCCCCAATCCACCAGTGTGTCAGCAAGCACAAGTCAGTCCTGTGGCTGCCACTTCCCATAGTAATGAGTTCCATTGGGTTCCCTGAATATTGAATTCCTAGCTCCAAGGATCTTGCAATGGACTTTATTTGGCAATAGGTCTTTGCAGATGTCATTAAGATTTGAAAGTTGGCCCCAATCCAGCATGGCTGGTGTCCTGACAAGAACAGATGAAGAGACACATACACATAGAGGGCAGAAGGTGGAAAGAACACAGAGGCAGAGTTGGGAGGAACACATGGAGATGCTGCCCTTGGGGTTGACAAGCTACGGAAAAATTAACATGGGACAAATGTTCCCCAGGAGCCTTCAGAGCAAGAGTCCTGTAGACTTCCCGAGTCTGTCCTGGCATCCTGGATTGTGAGAAGTTGGAATTTTGTGTGTTAAATCAACTCCATTTTGGTATTTTGTTACACCTTTAGAACACCAATCCAAGCTGAACATCACTATGCCAGTGAAATTCCATGAGAAAAACAAGGCACCATGCCGCTGAATTTTCCATGACTTGATCTCAAGCTTTAATTACAGACAAGAGTCTTAATTCAAAGTACATTACTGTGACCAAATAGTCAACCATCCATCATATGGTAATGCAAATGAGCTCACATTCTTCTCTTCGGGGATTTAAGAAAATTTTACATGTACCCTGAGCATACTCTTTCCAAACTCAAGAACTGCCCTCATATTTCCTTGATAGTATTCAGTTGTCATCACTTGGATTCAAACCCATGCTAGGAGAGAGCATCAAAGGGGGCAGCACAGTGCCTCCCACTCACATGATGCGGTGATACCCTGGGACTCCAGCAGTAGAGCTGAGCTGGCATGTTACCCTGCTGCAGAGTTGCTATGGCAACATCAAACCAATGAATGGACCACCTCCCAGCGACAGGGCTGTAAGTGTGAAATTGATTCAATACACAGGAACACAGTCAAACTAGTTTTGTCAGGAGACAATTTCTGGTAGGAAGCTGCACTTTAATTACCTAGATGTTATGAATATGATATTAAATGTTTGCTTTGGATATCCCAGTAAAATCGCATTTGAAAATGAAGGCTATGATGCTACTTTTATGCTCTGAGTAGTTCAGGTAGCACACATTTTCTTTCCATTCATTTACATGTGCATATCTAATGTGGAATTTTACACTTGGGATTAATATTTTATGCAGCTTGGAAGTTCAACTGCTTTCATTTGATTATTTGGGATTAGCATGCTTAGAGAAATGACTTTTTTAGGGAATATAAATGGAAGTGATTCTATGCAGACACCTATTTTGTAGGAACCATTGGTAAACTACATTTTGCATTAAAAAATATCACTTATTATTATAAGTAGTACAAGTCAGAGAAAAGTAAATGTTTGAGAGTCTAGCAGTTTAGGATACTGAGGCTGGTTTGTGAAAAGAATCCACTCACATGGCATATTGTTTTGTCCTGTTTGAATTACTGTAATCACATAGTGTTCCCCTAGCAGAAAGTAAGCCTTGAGCTCTTCAGTGTAATCCTTGAAGGCAAGTTGCTGATTTGGAGGAATCTGATAAAATGGTGTGGTTTGTGCCATTTCTTCACTTACTCATGACACATGTCCAAGGCTTTGTCTATCCTAGAAGGTTGTGCACACACCACAGGATAAGAAGGGGTTTTCTGCAACATGCTAATTGTTGAAATCTCTCTCTCTCTCTCTCTCTCTCTGCCTCCCTCTTTCTCTGCATATCAGTGTGGTTTATATTAACAAAATGTACTTCTGGAGTATACTTTCACGGTAATGTAAGAGCTGGTCTCATCTTGGGGACCCCACACACCAAGGGCCTTCAACTTTCCCATTAGTTCAACTTGTACAACCGAAGAGCATGGCTTGTTTACATAACAGAAACCAATATTTGTTCTCTTTCATTCCCCTGGCGTGAACTTCCAAGGGCAGTGTTTGCCAGATTCTGGCAAAGCCCTTGCTGACAGCTCATTTCTTCTGTGGGTGATTAAATGGGAAACCCTGAACTAAAGTCGTGCTCTCTAGGTATGCTGTGGCTTTCTGTGTGACATGTGAAGCCCTCTATACTTCTTTTTTAAGAGGTAGGGTCTCACTCTAGCTCAGGCTGAACTGGAACTCACTCTGTAGCCCCAGACTTGCCTCAAACTCAGGGCTATCCTTCTAGTTCAGCCTCTTGAGTGCCGGGATTAAAGACATGTGCCACCCCACCCAGCTCCCTGGGTCTTATGAAACAGTACACATGTTTTAAAGTAAAACCATGGCTGGGTACTATCAGACATGCTCCCTTCTAGTCATATGCTGATATTTACTTGAAAACATTTGTGCATTCAAATAATGTCATGAATCAAATTTGCTTTTGTACTCAATCATACATAAATCCATTTATATAAATAGCGACTTCCTATTTATTTGTGAACCCATGTGGATCTATGAACACCCATATTTAGGGGAAAATGCACATCCATAATACTAAATAAGGTGAGCCATACAAGCAAGCAAACCAAACCCCTGTGTTCCCCACATAGTACTTCAGCAAAGAGCATATTTTCAAGTGTGAAAGCAGTAAGCCTATTCAAAACAGTATCTCAAGAGAGAATGGAAATATTTCAAAATACAGTAACACTCCATGTAGGTTCCTAGATTTTCTTAGCTTTTAATTAAATGTGCCTTCTAATTTTTCTGGTCCAAGTGGTCTGTTCCAAAGAAGGTATCTGCTTGGGGTAGCTTGGGTGTCATTTTCTGTGTGACTTTGGACAATGGGGATTAGCTTTCCTCTGCTTTGAAGGTCTGAGTGCTACATGGTCAGGTTGCAGAGAGCCTCGTCCTGGGGACAGGGGCCACCTTCCCAGTTAGGCTTCAAGGCAGTGGGATAGTTCGAGAGCTCTTGGGGAGTTCTTTTGTTTGGGTACTAATCTCACTCATTCGATTTCTACCCTGGTCACCTAATCAGCTCTCAAAGTCTCCTTCTCTGGATAGGAGCTTATTGAGAGTGAGGATTTCAGCACAGGAACCTCCACATTGGTTTGTTTGAAACCAAACATTCAATCCATTGCAATCTTCTGTCAGAGAACAGAAGAAGAGTTAGGAAGAGTAGAAGAAGGAATGATTCCATTTACAATCACTGTGATGGGTTAAAGTTAAAATTTTGTTTACATAAATGAGCTCTATTACTAGGGAACTTACTACTATGTGAACTGCTTAGAATATTTGTATTGAAAATTTCTTCATTGCCAATTCAATTACTTTGACATATATAGACATTTGCATGAATATGTATATGGCCCACAAGTCACCTCTGAATCGGTGCCTGTAATAAGAATAGACATAGGCATGCCTGAAAGTCTTCAGACAAATGTTGATTCCCATGGCATCCAATTGCCTCATGGACACTTGTTTCCACTGTGCACTCCAGATAAGAGATCGCTGGAATTGTCATGATGAAATGAAAGTGATGTGAGCTGCATGTTTCCTACATGTAGTGAAACCATATGTTTATCTGTAATTATTTTTTCAAGCCCATTTTCACAGACAGCTTAGAAAAAACATTGGATGTAGGCCAGGGATTTTATTTTGTTGAAAGATAAAACATCATGATTAAATATGTATGATTATAACCTATTTAGTCCAGCCTTTTTTTTTTAGAAGAGAAAACAATGCTTTTATGACAAAGATGATAATAACAATAGCAAAATGAGAGCAGCCAGACATCTGGACAGACAGAAGCCCTGCCACTTTCTGAGTACTAACTATATTTTGGGCACCATGTGGCATTGTTCATCTGCATTTTCAATCTCTAAAGCACCCTCTGCAGTGGTAGAATCATTCCTGTCGGAGAGGTGAGGAAAGAGAATGCAGGTGCTTCCCAGCTCACTTGTGTGTTGTCACTAGGAAATGGCAGGGCTAGGATTGAGCCTCCTTCCAAACCATGGCTGTCCACACTATGATATGTAGAATGGCTAACTTATAAATGAAAGTCCATCATAGTACATAGGTAGGGAGAAGGAGTAAAAAGATACAGCAAGGGAAGTGTGTGCTGTGGAGTCCCTCACTTTTCCTTGGGGCTCTAAGAACTTTGATTACTGAATCTGTGAACTGTAGGGGTCCAAGAATTACTTCACTGCTGAAGGATAAGAGAGCCCAGTGAAGAGAAAAGCCAGGGCATCACAGGATGCTTTGGACTGGGGGTTAGTCTGGTACCAGGGAAAGACAAACTCACACAAGAACGGAGAGTCAAAAGACAAACTCAACAAGTATGTGAACCACTGAAAATAAAAATAAATGAATAAATACATAAATGACCCCAAAGCTGGGAAAGACTGTACATGTTCATGCCCCAACACTGATGCTGCTTCTAGACACTTGCAAAAGCATGAGCATGAGCAAGAGTGTTTGAGGAAATTGAAATTTAAGACCTTCATTAACTGTCTGCTAACACATAATTTTAAAAAATACAAATACATAGGATGTGGAAATCTAAGCGAAGCACATCATTGGCCTTGTACATGATGTGTTTGTGACAGCCTGTATATCTTGACAGTCCAGGACAAAAACAAGCAATGGGCCAAGGAATTTAGTGTTAGGAAACAAAGTTAGCTGACTACAAATTCCCATGCACGTCCTCGGGAATCTACGGCATGAGCTGCCGAGGCAAAGATCTGATTGATGACCAGTCACTGACTGATCCTTCATGTCAACATCACCTTGGTCAGGCTGCCCTTGAGCTCGCCAGTCCCCATGTTTCCTGTGGCCTGTCACCCTTGGGCTTCTCCAACTAGAGTTAGGCTTAATCTGCAGCTTTGAAATACCTTAAAATATAAGCAACACTAGTTTTATTGAGAAACATACAATTTAAATATCTGAGTGATGACACAAAGCATAGAATCAAGGGAAGCTTAGCAAGATGAAGCACACGTGACCAACCTTCTCATTTCTGGATGACATTCCATAAAAGTATCCATCTAGTCCCTCGTGGATCCCATCTGGTGACCACAAAACTAGCCCACAGTCTGCTTTCATACTTGCAATTGCTCTGGGCTCTTCCACATCACCTGCCCTTGTCTCCTCCCCTGTCCTGTGTAAGCATTGAGCCCCTTTCCGTTCGCTATGACTCTGTTGCTAAGAACACTGCCGTTCCTAAGCTACTAATTAATATTGGATTTCCTTAAGTCCACCTGAATGGCAGACTGAAAAATCAGGTCTGAAATGATGTTTGGAAATAGTGTTGAAAAAGAGGAAGAGGGGACGGGGGAGGTTAATGATGGTTTTTGTGACTGTCTTTACTAGAGCAACGAGAGACACTGCCTGTGTCTGACCATCCTTGCTCAGTAACCTTGTGTGGAACAGTGAGTGGACAATGAAGAAGCTCTGGGCTTCGCTTAGCCAGGACCCAGGCTGAGGATGAAGCTACTGCAGGAGCTACTCTTCCTGGGACGAGACAGAAGCTTGCACACACACACAGACACTCTCAATGCCTTCTCCTTTTTTTTTCCATCCACATCCTACTGGTCAAAGCTAATCACTTGGCTATATCCAAAATGTCTTCCCTTGCCAAAGACGTACCACAGAGCTACAAGAGAAAGGATGCCCATGGGCACACTAGCCACGGAGCAAATGAAGGTCATGCGCTTCTCTGGCACAGGATAGGTCTGCTCATGACTTTCTTTCCTACCTTTTCAGTGTTAGAAGTGTTTTTTGGAATAAATACCAGTTACTTTACTAGTTGGAAAAGAGTAATAATTTAAAATATGGTAATTAAAATATGGTATATTTTAAAATGCTAAGCTCAAACATCCATTTATATTAAAGATCAATTAACACCATTTGAATAAGCAACATATATTATTTTTGTATTTATATTTTACTGGCTGAATTATGAACTGCATATTAAAATTTTTATGGTAGCCAAGAGAATGAGACAGACCGCAGACAAACTGACGTTAGATTTTGAAGAAGAAATAAAGCAGGACAAGGAGGTCACAGTGTCTCCTACCTGAGAGAACAGGGAGGTTAGAGGCACAAGTGAGGTGCCTGTCCTGTATACTACACTCAGTGGATTCAGGAGTGGTGTAGCAGCCCCTCTGATTGTTCACATATATTGACCCCATATATGCCATTCACTCATTCATGTAAGTCAAACTAATAACTGCAGGATCACAAATAGGTTTGAAGGTCAGGTTATATGTTTTTCATGGGCCCTGTCAGGTGGTGCTTCCAGAGATATCCTCCATTGAGTTACATCTGTCTTTGTCGTCATTGACCTTCTCTCCACGGAGAGTTCCAGAAAGTTCAGGAAACTTGCAAAGCTCCACTATAAGATGAAGCAGATAGGTTCCAGTTCTGCTAACTTCTCTTACAAGGAATTTGGGAATATTTTAGAAACTATAGCATCAAGTTCCAGGGCATGCAGGTTCCTAAATAGGGAGTCATAAATAAGATTCAAATAACTATTTTCCCCTGATCCGTGAAGCGTGCTCAGAATAAATGTTTCATTGACACTTGATGGAAATTCTCCCAAGCCTGGTAAATTGTTGAAAACCCTTATGCAACAGAAAGACCTCTATCACTAAGTTTCAGCAAGGTTTCAGTTCAATAACTTTACATATCCAGTGTCAAAAATAATCTTCAGAGCTGGGCATGGTGATGCATGCCTTTAATCCCAGCACTTGGGAGGAGATGTAGGAGGAGTGTTATGAGTTTGAGGCCACCGTGAGACTACATAGTGAATTCCAGGTCAGCTTGGGCTAGAGTGAGACCCTACTTCAAAAAAACCGAAAAATATCATCAATATATTTAAGCTGATATGAAAATTTTTGCCAAACTTGGGGTCCTGAAAGGGGACAGAAGCAGAGATTATGAGAGAGAATGGGAGATTATTTTTTTAATCAACTGTTTCTTCCAGCCTGTTTGTTACACATAGTTTTAAATCACAACAGGTTCAGAGTGAGGCCAGGAGTGAAAAGAATGTGGGAAAGGAGAGTTCTCTAATTGTTCTATAAAGTATATTCACAGCTCTGTGCTGAAAGCTGTCCCTGAATGACAGCGTGGAAGTGAGTACCTTCTCAGTTGGAGTTTCATGTTTACAATTTTCTCTCTGTGTTTTGAGGCATCTATAGGGCATGCAAACACATTTTATCAGAAATGATAAAAATTATCTGCATACTATTAGTCAATTTCAGTCACTTTTCAATTGCTTTCTCATGTCTAGTCCTAAGCCTAAAATAATTAGATCTCTTCTGTCATGTGGCTATAATGTAGATGTATGAAATAAGAACGCCTGATGTTTCCATAAGCATTGTCTACAAAATCTCATGTAAAGACTTGGACTTGAATGCACACATTTCTACTCTACACTGAAAGAAAGCTTCCTCAACTCCCCATCCCTTGTGTTCACACTCCAGTCGCCTGCCCAGCTTCTCATATTCAAGAAGCCACTGCTACTCCCTTGGTGGCTGCCCCATGAAGGTCACTGCCACCTTAGGTTGCCTTCTTGCTTTTCAGCTCTAGGGTATCCGGTTCTTTACATTGAATTCACTCAGCAGAGTGCACAAACCCCTACAGCTCTGTCTCCTGGCAGACAATGACTTCCACACCCCTTCTTTCCCCTGCATCTGCATCATGGTGATAGAGGGCGCTCACAAACTTCTCTTCCTCCCTTACTCCCTGGGATGCTGGAGGAAGGGAAGAAGGCCACAATCTTTCACTGGGGATGCAGAAGGTCAGTAACAGACTCATTCTGAGGAAATGGACCAATGGGTAAAGAGAACTGAGTCTGAGGAGCCATCAATGGGTAAAGAGAACTGTGCCTAAGGTGTCATCAATGGCACAGATCTGAGACAGCTCTTCGGCACTCCATACATAGCATGTACCTTGCATTGTGTATTCTAAGTGGTCCAGGCATGATTGCAAGGACATAGAAGGATGTGCACAGGTTCTAAATGCTGTGCATCTTATATAAGGTATTTTAGCATTGACATGTCCCTGGGGACCACTGTGACTAGGAAGATAATGTGGGTTGGAGGCTTGATGAGAAGCCCGTAGGATCAGTGCTGTTGGTAGGGTTCCTATGATGCTGGAAGCAAGTTTCTGGGGGATATCTGAAAGAATCCGGTGGAGCATTTATGAGTCACAGTTATGGTGTTGGAATATTAATTAATGGTTCTAGATGGCCACTGCCTAGCAAGTATTTCAAACTAGTATTTCTGGGGATTGTAGCACATTAGAAGAAACCACTTGAGGTGACAGTTTGTGATTTGGTCAGGGTTCTCAGGTC
The DNA here is from genome assembly GCA_004024765.1 of Zapus hudsonius. NCBI lineage: Eukaryota > Metazoa > Chordata > Mammalia > Rodentia > Dipodidae > Zapus > Zapus hudsonius. Next base: position 97,159 of record PVHP010001173.1, read on the forward strand.
AAGTTGACAACAAAACTTAACCATTACAGTTTGTGACCAGCTGGTCTGATATTAATAATAGTTTATAGATCTGAGGATCTGTGTGACATTAAGTGGCTATTTAAATCCAGTGGTTAAATTTAAAAATAGAGGATGTAAGATTATCCAATGATTTCTCCAGGCAGGTCAGCATAAGCAAAAGAAGGACAGATTTTCAATATAACCTTTAAAATCAATTTCCTGAGATTTCTTCTCACCCAACCTCACATCTGTTTAAACTTCTGGTGTGCACCCAAACCATCTCCAACATCAGGCTGGATGACTTGCAGAGGGACATGCAGTGAAGTCAGTTAAAAACTTCTGCTGGTGTACAAACTTCTACTTGTTTTGCACAATTTAGTAAATCAGAAAATAATCTTCCTAAACACATTTAGTATTTTGACTGGATGGACAGTCTAAAAGACTGAGGAAAATTAATTATTTCCATAAGTATAGACAATAAGCTATGATAATTCCCTCCTACCACCTCCACTTTCTCCTTTCCAAATCCACCCTCCACTGGATCCCTTCTTCTTTCCGGTTCTCTCTGCTATCTTGACATCATCATTTTTTCCCTATTATGAAAGTCTTATTCAGGACACTTTTTTCTAAAATAAAATGTGTTTTTCTGTGTGGTTGAATATGTGCAAGGGGTCTAGGGTGATGGCTCAGAGGTTACAGGCACTTGATTGCAAAGCCTGCAAACCTGGGCTGTTTTCAATTCTGCAGTACCCACAGAAAGGCAGAAGCACAAAGTGGTATATGTATCTGAAATTCATTTGCAGTGTTAGGAGGACCTGGTGTGCCTACACTTACTCTCTCTTATTGTCTCTGCTTGCAAATGAAAAATATTTTGAATGCAGAGTATGTAAATGGTGTAATTCTACATAAAAACATTGAATGACTACATGGTGTCATATGGATACAGATGATTAATACTGAAGGTGTAAATGTTTTAAGCTCACTTTTATTGAGAACTTTAGTATGTGAACATATTGAAAATTGGCCATAAATCCATTGTGTTGCATTCTTAGACCCCTCACTTCTGTCCCCAGTCCGCTGAAGGCTCTACTCACTGGGGTTATTAATATTCACTGTGGGGTCATGAATGCACCAGTCAGTCTCTGTGGGAGGGCAAGAGTATATGATTCAGTGGTGAGTCATTTATTTTAAATTTTGTACTTGCACCCCATTTGGTTCAGTTCTCTCCAGTTGTGCCCATTCCATACAAACCATTTTCATAGATTACACAAGCAAGCACATAGACTTTCTAGCACATGGAATCTTTAAAGAGGAGAATGGTTCCCACCACAGATGACAGGTCACACATCTTTACTCAGCATCCACACACCCATTTCCAGTCAGGGAGACAAAAAAGATATGTAAGCATTTTGAATATTTGAATTCATCTGATCATGTGACTACTCAGAAGCAGCTATTGGAGCAGAAAGCAGGCACAGTTCCTAAATGTTCTTTCAGTCTCATTTAAGTGACGTCCGTGGATGTGGGAAGACTGAGGGGTGGATAAGTAGGGCTAGAGAGATAGAGGATAAGTTTTGAGGGCCAGGAAAGCTTAGAATAAAGTTGGAAAACCTCCCATTCCAAAGGAAGACAAGGTCATGCACTTAGACAAAGTTCTGGGTAAGGGGGTTGTTGCAGTCAGCTTCTCATTGCTGAGACAAAGAACCCAACCAAAAGCAACTTGTGGAGCCAACATCAGATACACAACAGGACAGTATACCCAACACTGGCAAGGAGAAGCTGCTGTAACACTCACAAGCCTGACCCCAACACCACACTTCCTCCAGTAAGGCTCCAATTCCCAAATTGCTGTCAGTTGGGGAATCAAGAATTCAGAACATAAAAGTTTTTGGGAAATACCTGAATCAAATCAGCACATTCTGCCCTGGTCTGGCCCACAAACTGATAAGTATATATAATGTAAAATGTAATGCACCCAGCTCAACTCCAAAAATCCACATTTTTTTTATCAATCTCAATTATGTTCAAATAGCCCCATGGTTCAAGGTCTTCTAACTTAACCATAATACCAAAGGGAAAAAAACATAATGACACTGAACAAACAGTCATACTACAAAAGATGGCATTTGTTATAACAAAGAATGAAGCAACATAAGATTTGAAACAAACAGGGCAAACAACAATCTCTGACTCCAAGTCTGATAATTCCAACCATTGACAGGTCTCTGGAGTTCCAATTTCACCCTCCAGCCAGGCTACACACAGTCCTGGAAAACTCCTCTGATGATAGCACTCTCCTTGGTAGCCATCTTGTAGTCCTGGCATCTTCACTAGGTCTCCACTGCCACCCATGGTTCATCCTTATGACACCATTGGGCCTCTAGGCAGGTAATTCAACAGGCTTGCTTTATGGCCTTTTCCAAAAAACAAAACCCTATTGTAAATCCAACGACCTTCTCTTCCTGAATTTGTTACACTCCATAGTACCATGTGGGTTACCAATTTGTTAATCCAGGGGAGAACAAAGCCAACTTTAAAGAGCAGGAAACCTCCTTCAGCAAACAGGTCCCTTATTTCAAAGAGTCTGCATACTTCCTGCTGTCCCAATGCAGGTCACCTGGCCCAGTCTCAGTGGTTGTAATCTCTCAAACAATTGTAGCTGAACAGGCAGCAATTTTGGCCCAGAGATTTTATTTCTTTCTGTGCCATCTCCATCTGCTCACACCACTCCATTTCTATGCAAAGCAGCCCTGCACAAATTCTCAGGACATGGCTGGCAGAAAGCAGAAAGCCTCTCACACAAACTGCATCTAGACCAATCCCCACAAAGTTCCCTCTGACCCTCATAAGCCAAACTTCACAATCCATAGTTCTCACTGTGTTTAGGTCTTTCATCTCCTACCAGAATGGTCCATTGAGCTGTACTTACAGCACTGCAAGGCGTCTCTTAGGCTGGTTTCAAATCTGTCCACATTTCTCCAGCAAAGCAGATCCAAAAGGCCAAAGCCACAGAATCAGGGCTCTAGCAGCAACAATCCAACTCCTCGGCACCAATTTAACTGTTGCAGTTAGTTTCTCCTTGCTGTGACAGACATCTAACTATAAGCAACTTCTGGAAGAAAAGGGTTTATTTTGGCTCCATGGTGGCAGGGAAAACCAATGGCCTGAGCAGAGGCTGGATGTCACCTCTTGTGCCAAAGACTGGAAAGGGAAGCTGGCTGTAATACCTATAGCCCCCCTCCCACCAACAACAGCAACAGCAACACAACTCCAATAGTGTTCCAGTTCCAAAATTGCCATCAGCTGAGGATCAAACATTCAGAACACAAGTTTATGGGGGACACCTGGATCAAACCACCACAGGGATATTACTTAAAAGTGTATGCCTGGGTCTTGGGAGCTGGCTCAGCAGTTAAAAGCACTGGGTACTTAAGAATGAAAACTTTTTTAGTCAGAAACCACCAACTTATACTCCCCAGAATCCATCTAAAAATCTGGGCATAGCTACAACACATCTGTAACCTCAGTCCCCAGGGTTTGGACGACTGGAGAAATGGTAGGGCTTGCTGATGGAATGCAGTTCATTTTAAGAGAGAGACCCCCATCTCATGGAAATATGCTGATGAGCGATAAGGGGATACCCTATATTTTCCTCTGGCTTTTGCACACACACATGCATGCACCACACATCACACACACAATACCACCAACATCTCTCTCTCTCACACACACACACACGTGAAAAGAAGTTTATAAATGATTTTGGAAGAATTTATGGAAACACTTTTTTCTTTGGTGAATTCCAAAATCTATGGACTCATCGATCACCTCTGAGAGCACATGTGGAAAATCAATTTCAACACTAAATTATAATAGTGTTAGAATATTCTGTTTTAACATTGCTAGTTAAGAGTCACAGAATGTTTCAATTCGAGTTTTTTTGGGTAAATAGTGGAGTGGTAAAGAAGGCATTCTGTCAAAGACAGCCCTTGAAGCTGCTTTGAGGAATGATACAGTATGCATTTTGGTTCTGGCAATTTATATGAAATGGTAGGAACAACAGTGATATCCTCATTTTCATTTTTGCTTTTGAAAATATATGTGGGATGTACACCTTTATTTTCTTCACATTTCTTGATCAAAGGTGGTACTCTGGACGTAATATAAAAACTACTTTTTGGTAGGAACATATTCGTAAATCATCCTGTGGGTGGAAAGCAGGCTCATGCATCAAGTTGACAGGCTGGGCGGTGTTATTCACTCACGATTCCTGCATCTACATACAGAGAGTTCTAGAAGACAGTTTACTTAGACAGAAAGATACACAAATATATTCTTTTTAGTTGCTGAAATTGAAATTTGAATAATTTGAATTATTTCAGGTTTAAATCTCATATTTCAAAAACATGAACACAAATCCATACCATTGGACTAAGGATTTTTTTTTTCATCCTATGTCTTATCATCACGGTTGAATACTTAGAATGGGATCTATTTCATTCACCATACAGAATCATCTTAGAATTGTTTAAAATGGAATCATAGCAGGTGTTATCAAATTTATGTTGGTAAATACAGAAGGGGTTAATAATATTGATGGAGTGGTGGGATAATGAATGTCAGTAACTTATCACATTGGATTTTGTGTTTCTATTTTCATAAGATGGATTTGATTAGATTGCACAAAATGAGGAAACCACAGATAAGAAAAATGAAGGAAGTGAAACAATTTTCAATATCAGTCAAAACACAAAAACTGATAACTTTATATAATGCATGTACTCAGTTTTTGAAATATCTACGTTAAGTATATATACCTATTGAAAATACATTATTTTATATAAGATAAAAGTATTCTACTTTGTGACTTGTTTTGTACATAATTTGCTGTTTTAATTTAATTTTAAGCTTCTTTCACTTTTCAAGGTAGGGTCTTGTTCTAGCCCAGGCTAACCTGGACTTCACTGTGTCATCTCAGGGTGGCCTCAAACTCACGGCAACCCTCCTACCTCTGCCTCCCAAGTACAAGGATGATCTTTACACAGAGTAAACATGCAACTTGCGCTCACCCTTGTGAATGATATTATATTTATGATATGTATAAAAAGTTTGCTAAAATATTATGTCAAATAATCATTTATAAACTTATTTTGATAGCCAGGCATGATGTCCCTCAGCATTCAGAAGCTGAGGCAGGAAGATTGTGACAAGTTTATGGCTATTCTAGCCTACATAGTGAATTCAAGGCCAACCTGGCTAGGCTGTGACTTTGTAAAAAAATACTTATTAATTTTTAGCTATCTCAAATGTGTGAAATTTTCTTGCATTTATTTAATTTATATGTTTCTCTACTAATATGGGAGATGTGTGTTATGTGTATGTCACTTATAAGTATCTGTGTTTTACAATTGCTGCTTTCCCTGTTTGGAAAGGGAAGTCACTTTTCTTTTTTTTCATATTTATTGTCAATAATTAGATACATTGTGGCTGTGATCTGGCTTGTGCTGATCACAGAGACTCTTCAAAAATCTGGATTCTGGCTGTTGGGCCAAAAGTGGAGGGCCTGGAACATGTGTGCACGGTGGGGTGAAAACTTCCATACAGCCTTCAGAAAGTTACAGAAACAGGACCAAGGGAGACAAATCAGACAGAACATCATAGGGAGGAGCAGAGATGGGCTGTTCCTCCTCAGAATTTTTATGGGACCGAGAAGATATTGAGTGAGGGTGGCACATTTTTATTTGTGTGCGTGTGTGCGTGTATGTGTGTGCACGAACGTGTGTGTATGTGTGTGTGTGTGTGTGTGTGTGTGTGTGTGTGTACCATGGAATGTGTGTGGAGGTCAGAGGAAGACTTCCAAATTGCTCCTTGCCTGTCCACCTCATCTGAGGAAGGGTTTCCGCTCTGGATCCCCCAAGCACTGTCGTTTGCTGCACTTACCACTAAGCTGTAAGGAATTCGCCCATCCCCATCTCCTCTGGCACCGTCAGCATCAGCAGAGACCACAGAAGCCCACTGTGGCTTACTGAACTCAGGTCCTCCAGCTTGAGCAGTGAGCACTTTATCCACTGAGCCTTCTCTCCAACCCAGGATGGTATTTTTTAAGATGGTGATTAATTTTCCTTTTCTGTCTCATCCCCCTAGACATGAGAGAGGATCGAATGTTCCTCTCCTGTCATCAAGTCTTGGTGAATAAGCTGGGGGAAGGCATAGTGATGCTCACTCACTGCTTTCCTCTGGCTCCATGATTAGCGATGCTCAAGTTGTTCTGAACCGTCACCCTCCCATGATTTGTGTGCACATAGAGCCACTGTGGGTTTTACCAGGGTGTGATTCTTATTCCTGAGAATGGCTTTAGTATTTGTGGATTTTCTATGCCTCTTCTGAAAGGTTATTGGATCATGAAAATGTGAATCATGGGAAAGTAGCAGGTGCTTGCAGAGCTTAGGCATGGGCTAAGCAGAGTGGAGCAGGAGCAGTGGGTATGGAATAGAGATCCCCCACCCACCACAGGTCCAGGGTGGGAGGGCGCCCTTTTCCGCTGGGCACCTCTGTAATTGTCTTCGTTCTGTTTGAAGAACACATTGGTCCCTGGCCCACAGGGAGTGCTGGAGCCCTTCCTCTCCCTCAGGAGCAGGTTGTGTGATTCGGTGTATTTCATGCTAGTACTCTGTTTCACACACTCGATTAGGCTGGACTTCTCTATTTTCTCACACTTGGTGTTTTTCATGATAGCACTGTTTGGCTGTCATGACATTCCTGTAGCTTATGCTATGCTGGTATTTTCTTGGTTTTATATTTTATATCATCTTGTAATAAATTCAGTGCACTTTACTAGTACATGAACTAATTATTTGTCCAGTAATCACCAGACCAAAGAAAACTGGACAAAGAAATTGATACTCAGAATTATTCGTGAAGCTCTTTTCAAAGAATTTTCGAAGGCTTTAGGTCTGACCATAGATATTGGCCATGTCTGTAAGTCCTGTCTTCTGTCTCTGTTGCCATTGTTCACCCAAGTAATGACAATTAGCTATTGAAAAAAATTCAGATGCCATCACCAAGTGCATTCAGGAATCCTGACTCTGTAAAATGGAGGTTAATCTGGAGAGAGTAGATCAAAACTGCTGGAAGTTCTCCTCACTATAGAGAAAAATGAGAATTCCCCACCACAGGTGGACATGGGTGTGACCATATCATGAATGAGAATTCCTCAGTGCAGGCAAGTGGACATGGTGTGACCATATCAAAAGTGAGAATTCCCCACCACAGGCAAGTGGAAATGGGCATGGTCATATCATAAATGTATTCAAGTTAACTTCTGCAGCTCCACTGTCTTCAATATTTACTTCCTTCCTTGGCCCTTTATTTGCACTTCTAAGTGTGTACAACGGCTGTGTATGTGACTAAATATTTCATAATTCATATTATGCTAGTTTAACAACACAGATTTATAATCAAATCAGTGAGAATTTTGGGGTTCCTGGAAATCATTATCAAAACCCTCTCTTTCCTAAACAGCTTATTTTCAGCATAAATTAAATTATCAATGGGGTTTTCCAGTGCATAGGAAGAAAGCAAGCATCCACTTGAAAATCTCATACATTTTGCAAAGTCTGTAACAGGGGCTCTTGGATGTTGCTCTACACCAGAATGACTTGAGGAGTTTTACAGATAGCAATGCCAGCATTCACCCCTGGAGCAGTGGTGTTTCGTGGGATGCAGGCTTGTTGTGGTATTAGTTTTGATTTTCCTCTCTGAGCCTGGTGGGCAGCCACTGTGGAGAACAGAGACCCCAGAGGTCCCAGACTTCGGCTGTACACTTTGGGTTCAATTGTCCCAGATATGAACTCCTAGCCTATGGTACCTGTAAGTGTGAGCATATTTGAAAGTAGGGTCTTCACAGATCCAATCATGCCTTGGTGGCACAGTGGAGGACCGTGGGTCATGGTCCAATCATTGGAACCCTTATAAGCAGAGCTTACAGAGACCTGGGCTGAGAAAATATAACAGTGGAGGAGCTGCCAGGGAAGAAGACATACCAAAGGAAGGTCACAGAAAGATGGAAGAGACCACCATGTGATTTGTCTGTCAGCCAAGGAGCATCAGGAATCACTGGCCTTCACACAAGCTGGGAAACGTGGGAAGGATTCCTCCCTGGAGCCTTTCTGTGGGAGCATAAGCCCAGAGTTCAGAGACGGAGTGGTGGCAATTACTAAAGAGGTCCAGGCTCCATTATACTTGCACTTGCCCCAGTGTTTGGTATGGGAGCTTTTCTAGCTCTCTGGAACCCTACAGTCCCTGAACCAGACATCTTGGTATTAGGTCCCCCAGGATTTCCACAAGATGTCTTCACTGTTGATCAAGACTGAGATCCCATACTGGCCCTAAAGTTTCTGGGAACTGCCAGAGCATTGTGATTTGGGAAGCCCTGCCTTGAGGGCTCCATGAACCAGTACCACTTCTATAGCTCAGCAAGTAATATATGATGAGTAAAGCTGTGCTCATCCAGAAAACAGCTGCTTGCTAAGAACACACTTGTCCTCACCTCAAAAGAAGAGCACACACACTATTTTGAAGACATAGTTGAAAACCGAGTTCATCAGGAAACATTGATTCCCCAGCTTTTCAAAAGAGAGAAGTCTACTTTTCGGACTTGTAAATGGTTAATGTCTCCATTCTTTCTTTTTGAATGCTGGGCTATTTTTTTTTCTTTTTCATTTTTGGTTTCCAGTCAAGGGCCTTTCATAATGACTGCAAGGAAACAACAACAAAAACCAATTTCATGACTTCTTTATTCTGACAGAATGGAACAATGTATTTCAGGAAAAGAAAGGGCTATTGGGCCAGAGCTTTTCTGTTGGTGAGCCTCGTTCTCAGGTTCCCTGCTTCCCCTTTCTGAGTCCTTGTCCTCTGCTCTGGGTAAATGACCTACTTTGAAGTTTCAAATAAAAAGAAGTTAAATAGGCTTTTATTTGGCTCTTGATTCTGTCTTTTTCTAGCAAATTTGGAAGAGATCCTGCCTTTGAGTATAACATGGCCGAGAGGGGAAAGAAAAGAAAGAACGCATCCTGGCACGCCTCCCTCTGCTGGTACTCTCGGGCGCTCTCCCAGGGAAAGCAGTGGACCTGCCAATATCTGCACTCTATGAATAGAGGCATTGGACCAACAGATGGAGATAAAGGGATGCTTAGCTACTTGCGAGAGCAAATTGTGTGTGATCGTGTGTTCATGCATGTGCGTGTATGTTTGTGTGTGGGCATACATTAGCCTCTGGTGCTGTGGTAGCAGTGTGGGATCCTCTTAGTGGGCTTGATGGCGAGGCTACTTGCTAGTACCGAAAACATAAATGTGCTGCTGTTGCAATAAACGATTGTATGTAATGATCTCATGACCTACAGGATATTGTACTGCTTTCCAGAGAAATGATCATTAGAATTCCCTGAAAATAAAATCCTATCTCCATAGAGCTGTGCTTAGACTCAGCTGCTTTGGTGGGCACTTGTACTTCCATGAACATGACAGAATGCGACCACTTTCTTTACCAGTCACTATGGAGTGGACACTTGCAGGTCAGCCCAGTGTTCCATGTGGGAGGAATACTGCCTGTCTTGAAATTATGAATAAATGGAAAGTCCTCAGTAAAAGGGAACACAGTTATTAAGAAATCCACTGATTAGGAAATTTTGCAGTTATTGAGTCTGAGCATAACACATAGGATTAAAATAAAGTAGCATAGTTCCTGTGTTAGTGTGACTTCACTTACGTCACTTCCCATTCTAGTGTGATTTCACTTACATCACTTCCTGTGCTAGTGTGACTTCACTTACATCATTTCCTGTGCTAGTGTGACTACACTTACATCACTTCCTGTGCTAGTGTGATTTCACTTACATCACTTCCTGTGCTAGTGTGACTACACTTACATTACTTCCTATACTAGTGTGACTTCAATTACTTCACTTCCTGTGTTAGTGTGACTTCACTTACTTCAATTCCTGTGTTAGTGTGACTACACTTACATCACTTCCTGTGCTAGTGTGATTTCACTTACATCACTTCCTGTGCTAGTGTGAAATCAGTTACATCACTTCCTGTGCTAGTGTGACTACACTTACATCACTTCCTGTGCTAGTGTGACTTCCCTTACATCACTTCCTGTGCTAATGTGACTACACTTACATCACTTCCTATGTTAGTGTGACTATACTTACATTACTTCCTATGCTAGTGTGACTTCACTTACTTCACTTCCTGTGTTAGTGTGACACGCTTACATCACTTCCTGTGTTAGTGTGATTTCACTTACATCAAGCTGCAGAAGGAAGGCCAGGGCTGCTGGTCATTCTGAAAGAGGAGAGTGGCAGGATCCTGGCATAAGCCACCTGGGACAGAGCTGCATGCCCAGACCTGCATGCTTCTCTAGTTGGCTGTGGTGCCCTGGCCTCAGACACACTTGGATGCTTCTCGCAGCAAATGGGACAACCTGGACTTTAAAATTGGAAGCATCTAAAATGTGAAGCATAGACTGTGCTTTACACAGTGGCATATTTTGACCTGTAATGCTGGGGAGTTGTTAGTGTAAAACTAGGCTGATGCACTTGACCAGCTAGTGAGACCCATCCCTATGTATCTAACAAACATGGTACCTTTGAGGCATCACCCACATGCTTGGGCTGCTGGGTGACAATGCCTCTCCTCTCATAACCCTCCAAAAAAGAACAGATTAGCCCAAGCTAATCCAGGAGCTGGCCCAGGATGCCTTCTCGTGAACACAAACAGTGACGTTAATCACCACCATCAAGGACAGCCATTATGATTCAGTGATGGAACAAGAGGAAAAAAGACTACAGTCTGTAATGTAGGAACTCAGACAACATGGTGTCATAATCATGCTTCAGACAGGCGCCCATACATGCCATGCACAGTGAGCCTCATCTTGAGTTCCAACTGGTTGATTTCAGCTCTTGCCAGATGCTCTTCTTCCTAGCCAGGAGATTAACATGCCACCATCTTTTAACAAACACTTTGGCATTGGATGTTGGAAGATTGGCTCCTTATTTACTCACAGACTTTCAGACACCTGTAGAGTTCAGCACCTCCTTTCCTGCTTCTCTCAGGACTCCATCAGTTCTCTGCAGGTCTTGGGCCATGCACAGCCTGCCTTGTGGTGGCTCTGAAATAGCCAGGCTTGCCTTGATCAGTGTTAGGGAGGACTTGAACCAGTAGTTAGCGAGTGCTTGTCTTAACAAAATGCCTGTGATCTAATGAGTCACAGAAATTGAGTGAGGGAGAATATTATTTTCATTATGATTACATATGAGTGGCTTGTGCAAAAAGATAGGTCACAGTCAACACACACACACACACACACACACACACACACACACACACACACACTAATTCCTTCCCTGCTTTAAGCTCTTCTCAACATACTCAGTCTGTACATTTCATGGATATTTTGTCTGCCGGCTGTGTTCTGGAATAAAAATGTCCAGTCCTGACTTCTGTTGAGAATCTGTTCTTCCTCCCATTCTGCTGCCCCTGGGGAGTGAGCTGGCTTTGTTCATTTTCATGTTGACATTCACTTGTCTCGTCGACCTGTCAGTCTGACTTGCCAGCCAGAGCCAGGCTGGAAATTCACAGGCCTTATTGGCTTCATCAGTGTGCTTCTGCTTTCATAGCAGAATTAGTTTTATGTAATTCAGTTAAATTAAATTAAATGGATTCATGTAATCAACTCAAATGTCCTCAGCCCACATGACTATTAAAACGTTTCACTGATAGGTTTTAGGAGGAAACTGGCTCAGAGCTTGCTGCTGGGTTAAAAAAAAACCACATGTTTATTGGAAAATAGTTTGGATTATTATATTATATAAGCTCACTTTGGTTAGTGGGGACATTGTTTGACCAGAAGGTATATCCCAGTCTTGAATAACCCCAAGAGACTTCCCATCACCCTGGGCCTCCAGTCACAGGAGTTACCAGCCTCTTCCACTTCCTGTCTGCATTGACTTGTCCCTAAGCAGACTCGGGTCCTTCTGACTAAAAGATCTGCCACTTGTCCCAGTGCACCTCCCTGGCCATCTTCATTCCGTACCATCTCTTGCCAGCAAACAGCAAACTTAACTTCACTTACTGTAGCAGTTCTGATGTTTATTCCTCTGGCTACTTGGAGGGTTTCTAGGCATGACAAGTCGTGACCAAGCGAGAATTCCTCACAGACTTGGCCTTCTCTTTTCACCTTGCCCAGGCTGAGGCGACCCTTTATGTTAATTAAAAAGCTGCATAAACTCACAAAAGAACAGTGGCCAACTGCTGTGGGGCTGGTGCTGGGGCTGCCATGGAGTTGGCGCGAGCTGCTCTGTTTTCTGGAATGACTTTCTTTTCAGTCAGACTTTGACTTACAGGAATGGGCAGCTCTGCTGTGTGTGAGGAGGGGTGGCTGAGCCCATGGAGCCCAGCCAGAGCTGTAGTGAAGCCTTTGGGACAGACAGCAGGAGAGCTCCACAGCTCTGCTTTCCTCCAGCTAGGAAGGAGCCTCTGTCCACACTGGGGTAAGTGGGTCAGCCTGACTGGGCCTTCCTCCTTGGACAGCAGGGGAAGAAGCCCTGGCAGGGTTAACCCTGCAGTTACCTAGTGGATTTTCAGTCCCCTATTTTAGCTTCAATAGATAGCTAAAATAATTCAATTTCAGATAGACTTAGCTCAGTCCGGTGTGATCCTTTACTTTGGAATCTTAGCTCTGGGGGGCTGCAGAGATGGCTCAGGTTAAAGGCACCTTCTTGCAAAGCCTGATGGCCAGGGTTTGATTCCCCAGGATCCACATAAAGGTGGCACAAGTGTCTGTTTGTAGTGGCAAGAGGCCCTGGCGCACCCATTCTCTCCCTCCTTCTCTCTCTTTCTCTCTCACTCTCTCTCTTGCTCTGTGTGTGCTTCTTTCTCTTTCTCTCTCTGAATAAATAAAATCTTTAAAAAATCTTAGCTTTGATTAAAATTGAAAAACAACAACAAAAGCTCCCCAAATTCTAAATTCTGAAAAATCTTCCCTAGTGAAGAAATACTGGCAAATTCAGAAAGTTTAGAAAGAAGGAGATTTTTTTCTCAGTGTAAATGCTTTACAAAATTCTTTGATGAGGTCTAAGATGGAAACTCATAGTGCAATTTACATTTTGGAAAAATTCAGAACACATTCATTTTAAATGCTTGTGTAGTCTATACTATAACTTAAAGGCATACATTCTTTCACATGGTATAATGTATTTTCATATACTGTATTTTCACAACCCAGGATGGACTTTCTGTAGAATTGCCTGTTGATGGCTGTTATCTTGGATAAGGATGGAGTTCATTGCCCTTTCTGATGAGTATGCACGTGATGTTTATTCTCTCACCTGTCAGCTGCCTCTAGAACATCAAGGATAAAAGAACTTACACGTGCATTTATTATTCCGTCTAACATATACAGTATTACCTTTTCCCTGTACACAGCACAGTTGACATTTCTCCTGCCCTCTGTTAGGTCTTACGTCTGTCAGTCAGCTGGAAGCATGCAAAAGAGTGCCTGTTGTGAATGGCTCTGACCTATACAGGTTGAGGCTGCCTAGGGCTCTGATCAAGATGGATAATATCACATTCTGGTAGATGTTTGGATGTGATTTGGAACAGGGACTCACAGTAGAAAAGTTGAGTCTCCCTCCACAGCCTCAGTCAGGGCTCACCTATGGAGCAGTCTGCTGTGTGCAGAAGCCTGCTGGTACACCCCTGAAAATACAGTCATGTGTTCCCAGCCCCTTTTAGTACTGGCAAGGCCAGTCAGTACCACCTCCAGATAGCAACAGCAATGAGATCAGAGGTCAGTGTTACTGTTGCTTCATTGATTTTATTATGCAGATATTTACTGAGCACTTGCTATGCACTGGACATGGACAACGTGAGAGTAAGAATGGCTCTCACGAAGCCCTGACACATGTGTGGTGGGATTTCTTGTGTGGCTGTCCACAAACAGTGGACTAAGTGTGAGGGCAGAGAATCAGACCTACACTGGAATTCTGCCCAAAGTCCCAAAATTTTCAGAACAGCAACTTAGATTCTTGTGAGTGGAATATATATTTATTTTGCTGTTGTTTTTGTTTGTTTTTTAAGGGAAGGTCTCGATCTAGTCCAGGCTGACCTGGAATTCACTCTGTGGTCTCAGGCTGACCTCAAACTCACAGTGATCCTCCTACCTCTGCTTCCCAAGTGCTGGGATTAAAGGCGTGTGCCACCATGCCCAGCCCTGAGTTGGAGTATTTTTATTATTGTTAGTTTACTAAATATGGACAAAGAACAAATTCATTTATTTTACTTTATGCTTGTTTTCGAGTCTCTGAAGCATGACTAGTAAAAGTCAAATTTATGGTAAAAGTCTGGAAAGATTGCATGTATCCACAATTTTATAAGTTAAATCACTAGTTTATGTAACAAACTCAATTTAAGTTTTCTTTCCATTGTAAGAAAAAATATTTTTAAAGTTATTTGCAAGCAGAAGGAGAGAGAAGGGGGGAGAGGGTGTATTGCTGCTGCAAATGAATTCCAGATACATGTGCCACTTTGTGCATCTGCCTTGCAGTAGACGCTGGGGAATTGAACCCTGGGTTAGCAGGCTTTGCAGGCAAGATCCTTTAACCACTGATCCACCTCCCTGGCCCTACGAAATATTAGAGGGTTGTCATTCAAGTGGAATTTGAGGCTATTTGAGATCATTTATACAGAAGCTGAAAGTGTTCATCTGTGGCTAGATTTATTGCTTCTTTTTAAAACTTTATTGTCCAAAATTAAATACACTGATTCAGCAAATTGTGCTGATATTCCCATTTCCCTCCTCCCTGTCCCCAATCCCCTGGGTATCCTTGGTGGGCACACTGGAACAATCCATGTGGCAAGGGGTTATGGATAGCACAGGAGGCATCAAGGTTGCTCCCCCCCCTTTATGAATTGAAGCTGAGGGGGGTAATGTCTCTGGGTAATCTCTCCCACCATGGCTCTTACAATCTTTCTGCCCCCTCTTCTGCTCAGTTCCCTGAGTCATGGAGGGTGAGTTTTAAGTCGTTGTTGCTGTGAACTTAAGAGTCTCTGTGCTTCTACTTTTAGTTGTGTTGGAAGTTGTTGGTGTCTATCTAGTTGACTTAACCTGGGTTGACTGGTTGGCTGTGGTTATAGGTCTCTTTCTTGCCCCACCCCTGTATCAAGTGTTTCTCTTGGGGCCTACACAATAGGCCTGGGGTGGTTCATCTCTTGCTGGGATATCAGCTTTTGGCCTGCGACTCATCGGTGGAGTTGGTATGACCACAGCTCTCTCACTGCCTTCTAAAAAATACAAACAGACTCTCCATCAGAGAGTAAGACCAGTATAGGTTAAATGAGACACACATTTCTTTTTTTAAAAAAAAATTCTTATTTATTCATTTTTCTAAGAGAGATACAGAGAGAGAGAGAGAGAGAGAGAGAGAGAGAGAGAGAGAGAGAGAGAGAGCACCATAGCCACCACTTTGTGGGTCTGGCTTACATGGGTACTGGGGAATTGAACCGGGGACCTTAGGCACTGGAGGCAATTGCCTTAACCTCTGAGCTGTCTCTCCAGCCCAAGACACATATTTCTAATTTGGCAAGATTCTATTGAGATTAATTAGCATCCCTGTAGTTCTCTGGTAATGGAGATTTCTTTTTGGAACCCCAGTTTTTGGTTCCCATGGGATTTTGCCCCGGGTCCCAATTCCAGTTAAGGGTTTCTTGTCACTGAGTGGATCTCTTGGCCAATTTAAAAACTGATTATCCCCCTAGGTTTTGGTGCCATTATTGCACAATTGCTCACTTCTTGGCTCGCTGAT